>PNEQ01001182.1:4921-20457 GCA_003012365.1 Medauroidea extradentata
AAAAAAACAAAAAAAAAAAAAAAAAAAAAAAAAAAAAAAAAAAAAAAAAAAAAAAAAAAAAAAAAAAACTAGATTTGGTATCCTAAACAAAAAAGTCTTGCAATTTTTAATGTACATGTACAATAAAAACTTCTAGGACATAAACCTGTGATGGCCTTGGAAAATTCTCACACATCAATAGGCCACATGCATATTTTTTGATTAACGTTACAGTTTTTAATGCAACTTCCTATAAAAACAGTACCAAAAAGAGAAATTTTGCAGTGAAAATTGAAGTAGGTCATGGGAAAAAAGTTAAAATAAATTGGCAACATATATGCACCTTTACATCTTGTGCACTTGCAACGGTACTGTAGATTGGAGTACTGTACCTATTTATGAACATTGTGCCACACACTATACTTTGACTTAAACCTAGTATATAGTCCTGCATAGTAGCAATAAATATTTTAACATAGAACAGGGAAAGGGGTCTACACAATATTTTACCAAATTCAGAGACTTCTGCAGTGTTTTTAAGTGCATTTATCATACGCTAGGAATAAATTTAGTAGTTTATATGTATTTGTAAAAAAGTTATTTTGACACTTTGAATAGCCGTTCAAGCACATCAGGCACAAAGTAGGTGGCAGCCGTGATTCACACACTAGTGTTGTGTGATGAATATAGAAAGATGATGTTACCTTCTTGGGATCCATGTCGTCGAGGTGATTCTGTATAAACTGCACGCTGGCGGCAAAGTCTGCCTGGTTGAACTCGTAGGGTACATTCCAGCCGAGCGGGCCAAACTTGCGGCGCTCTTGCACCACTGTATGAAGGAAGGCGACGGCATATAGCAGTGGTGGCCACTGTAGCTGTGTTGAGTAGTCCAGAGTGTCCTGCAGTAACATACCTGCACAACTGTAGACAGCTGCTTTGCTAAGATTTGAAAAAATCACACGGTACTTCTCACCTCAGGCAGAGGAATACCATGAATGAGAGAAGGCCAGGCGTGGCTCTATCAGACATCTCTGTTGCTTATTCAGCCAGAGGAATGGTGAATTGAGTTGGGAGTGGGTCAGCAATTGTATGTAAGGACAGGAAAAATGGCAGATCCCAGGGAAAATCCACCAGCCAACTGCAACATCAACCATGTTTCCACATGCAAAAATCGGAACAATCCCTCAAAGAATCAAACCCAGACTGTTGTTGTGTCGCAAACTTTATTACTTACTCTCATAGACTTTTTACATCCACTTCCACAAACATTAAAACCTCTTTACATTCCTATTCTTTTCGACCTCTCTGCTTATACCAACCTTACTCTACTTTATTCCTCTCATGCAACACAGTTGTGAGGTAAGATACAGCCACCACTATGACCATAAATAAATAAACAATTAAAAATACTTTTTTTTTTTTTTTTTAATTTTGAGTGTTTTTGAAGTTCATATGTAATGACAACCATAGGTAATATTTTTAGCAGATTATGTGTAAATAATTTGTCAAAGTGACATATTTCTTTAGTGTATTCTTTTGTGTCACAATTAGGTGTACAAAATTTATGCATCACAATAATTCATCAGAAGTTCATTACACCTTTTCATAAAAACTGTATCCTGAAATTGTGTTTTAATTTTTTTTTTCTTGCATGAGTTTTATTGAATTTGTGTGTTCAACTTTAATTTATGTACCACGTCCTCGTAGAGTCACACTACAGCTGAAAATAAAACTTGGGGCAGATGACACTGTTAGACTGGCTCGAAAGAGAATTACTAGTAGGTATTTTAAATGTGAGACATTCTCAAGTGTTTTAAATGACTAATGATGTTATAAAACAGCAATTTGTGAGAAGTGTTATATGTTGTATTGTAAATAATTTTAATGTGATTAGTAAATAAATTAGAAAATTTTATTTAACTCTTGTTTAATTTATCAGGTCCTCCATTCCAAATAAACTGGCTGCTCTTAGGTTACAACTTTCAACAATATTAAAATTTTGTATGTGTGTGTGTAATATTTATAGAATACCGTAGTTCATAGTTCATATTGATGGCAGTAATTACGGACTTGAAACATAACTCTCATGGCCTATGCTCTAACTGAGGTGGTTTTAAGTAACAAGTCTAGTTACAAATGACAGTGAAATTAAATCAAGAAAATAAATCAAGAAATGCGAGACCTTAAGATTAATTAAAACTATAAAATGTTCCTTGCCCTCAATCCTTATGAAGTTTGCTTCAGTTTCCTAAATTACCTAGAACAATATTAGTTGTGAAACTTTGAAAAACGTTTAAGTTCTGTAATATTCTATTCATTCAATTATATCATTTAATAATTATTAAAACAAAATGAAACTTGACTCAATTTACCGCAATTTCAAATACTGTACTACAATTCAAACAAATCAATGATACGTAGAACTAATATTTTATTTGTACTTTATACTAAAGAATAATAAAAAAAATTCATTCTTTGAAATTGTTGATGAAATAATACGAAGATAGTCGTACAGTATTTTACTTGTAAGTACCTGTGTTATATTTTGATACGTCCTCTTCAAGCTGGCTCGTATTCCTTGTGGAGGCTCATTGGTGAATTTTATTGCCATCTGAAACATTAACTAGTTTATCACAACAGGCCACTCACTATTCCACTAACACTATCTCTATTACTAAACAACAGTAATATAAATGAAAGTAAATGGCCGCTAGGCTATCAGTATGAAGCATAAGTACTTACGTGTAAGTATAGGTAATTCAGAATAAAGTGAGCACTCATAAAAGCCTTGATTAATTTATATTTTCCACCAGTTTATATCTTTTTACTGCATGTAAACATAAGCATTGCCATGTAGCAGAAACAAATATTTATTACACAATGGACAAACGCACTCAATGACTCAACTCGCTTCCAAGCAAATCTGCGAAAAACCTAACTCTGATGTGACCTGTCTGTGGAATTTGAACTATGTACGTCTGTGGCGCGAGTGTTAGCAGTAATGTGCAGAAACAGCTGATTTTCAGTAGGCCAGTTGCATCGCTTTGTGCTGGCGGCAATTCAGTCAAATTACACAATCAGTAAGTATAACAATAAGATCATAAATATTTTAAAATATAGTAAATACAGAGAGGTCAATTGCACTTGATGTTCTTTCACTAATACTGTACTCAAATAAGAAAATACATTGAACTACATGCAATAATTCGCTACCAACCATACAAAAAATAATGTAACTATTGCTAACGTTGGCTTATATGCAGTAACGGCTAGTGATTTTTTTCATAGGTTAAATCTTTAGTGCTCACTTTTTTCCGAATGACCTATACTTGACAGATACACACAAAGACAGAGGACGACAAAAATCACGGAAACGTGTATCGTGAAGTTTCGCTGCTTAGAGCAGCTTCCTTGGGCAATGAGACACGGCTGACAGCGGTGTGGCTGCCGATGCACTGATGCTGATTCACCTAGCGGCCAAAGGTTGAACTGATATGAGGCGGGAGATTCAAAAGCGTCATGTGGAAGAGGACGTGTAAGGGTTTATTAGGAGATGCAAGTGAAATGGTTTTGGGAAGATGACTGTCTGGAGATATTATTTTATATTGAGACCTGATGGTTGCCTGGATTTGATAATGTACTAATGAACTAGTTCCCATTGTCTAACTTCATAGCTGTTGCTTGTAGATGGTAAGGCTCTCACCACTCTAGTGCTGCAAAGTCTTTGTTATGATGGGCTGTATGGGCAGCAACTGGTTTTTCCTGTGGGTTAGTATCTTTAACTGCTATGGCTTGTCTGGTGTCTGTTCTGTGGCCATTCATTCTCTGCCTGAGAGTGTTAGTGGTGAGGTCAATATATTCAGCGTCACAGTATGGTTAGGTTTAAGAGAACTCTAAAATATCCATTTGACTTAAGTTATCATAACACACATTTTAAAGTAGCGGGCAATATTATTAGCAGATATGGAAATTAGGAGTGTATGATGTGAAACATAACTGTGTATAACACTGTCAGTTTATGGCCGGTATGTTATTTTCACATATTGCAGGAGGAAACAAAACAAAATTGTGAGAGGTCAAACAGATGAATAAACTGAATGCTATCTTCAATGTCTCCATATAACGTCAATGAGCCCATAAAGGTACAATGTGTGCTGTAAGTGAAGTCTTTTTACTATGACTGCAATTTTAGCATCATCTGCAAATTATTTCCAAGGTAACAGCCAAAGGAAAATAAAATAAATAGCAAACTATCAGTGCTGTAATAGGTGGGCACGAGTACTGTTAGCTTCCCATGTCTGGGAGGGCAGAAACCTTAATGGTATGTTACACAGTCACCGGTACGGCACAAATAAAATGGTAACACACAGTGTATTTCACGGGTGAATGCACTTCCGACACCAAAGGGTTTTTTATTTTTATTTTGCCAAAGTTGTTTCAACTTAAGTAGCTCATTCATAATATTAATGTACTATTTCCCAAACATATAACATTGAATTGAATGTATAAAGTTATGTTTTATTAGCTGTAAAATGTTGACTGTGTAACAGGCTGTAGCGATGGCCCAGCAAACAAACCGTATACAAACTTTAAATTGCCACAGAATAGTCCACAGCACAGTTTGTCATGGATGAAACATTGGCTTTGGTGCTAGCACATGTACCCTCTCTTTGCTCAACCTTCCCCATTACCCCTTTGGTCCACCTGCTCAGATGTGGAGGGTTGTCAGTACGTAGTAGAGCTGTACCTGCAGCAGTGCGATGGGGAACTGAGAGTGGACCTCTGTGGTCATCCACAGGCGGAAGCTGTCATGCACATTCTCTGTCTCAACAAGGGCGTCCATGGCCTCATTGCAGAATGGCAGAGATAGATGTATGTTCTGCAGCAGCACCCAGCCGCCTGCCGACATAGAGTCAGAGATGAGGCGCCGGGCGTGCAGCTCCTGCCCTTGACCCATTGATACAGCACGCAGGGCTGCAAACACAGACAGATCTCTTTCAATACTCCTTCTTTATGTAATTCTCAGTGTACAGTAGGAATAACATGCCGTGATTTGGTCAGGGCTTAATAGTGTGTTCTTGAACACTACGGAAGACTGAGTGAGAAGAGAATCGAGAAGCAACATCTAAGAGGGTGGGGAAATGTGGGGCACCCAAAACCAACTATCCAACTGTAACGTCCACCATGTTTCCCACATGCGAAAATCCAGGGTGACCCCACAAGTAAGTGAACCGCTGTCAGAATGTTATTTCTAAAGTAAACAGTTGTCAAATATTGCACTGCACAATTCCTTGAAACACTAAAAATTATAACTGACTGAAATATACACACCAGGTCCATATGTGACAGGTTTCATTGGTACCCATAATGAAAATTGGGTTTTTTATTTTAAAAATATTGAATTTAAGTGTTTGTTGAGCTGAATAATGAATTATAGAACAGAGAAAATATACTAGCTTAGTTTGTAAATTAAAGGCAAAGGTAGAGAGCTGCGTAATTTGCCATTGGACACCAGAGACCAGCAACGGGCCATATATTTTTACAAATTTTGAAGTCACACCTTTGCGAGCTGCGTCTGAAAGAGGTTACAGAGTAAGGAGTTAACAGTTGTAGTATAGTTTGCCTGCATTTGATTTATTTGAATTATTACAACACAGGCATTAGTAATGGGTCACGATTACAA
The DNA here is from genome assembly GCA_003012365.1 of Medauroidea extradentata. Lineage (NCBI taxonomy): Eukaryota > Metazoa > Arthropoda > Insecta > Phasmatodea > Phasmatidae > Medauroidea > Medauroidea extradentata. Next base: position 10,584 of record PNEQ01001182.1, read on the forward strand.
GCAGCATGCAGAAACTGATAAATTGAAAGTACTGTAACCACATTTATTCATTCACTGATTCAAAACCATTAACAATTGCAGCCCAATTTGTGGGGAATGTAACATACTACATATTACATTAACGTACTTCAAGTTTAATGGCAATGGCATAATCAAATGTATTTAAGTCTAATTGCACCTTGTTAATTCTCATCAGTGAATTTAAATACTAAAATTGGTGCTACCATCACTTTCTAGAAAAGGATGCAACTACAGCTTCAGAGGACCAAGCCAAAGAATATATGTAATAAGTAAATCATGTGAGGAGTGGGATGCAGTGGTTCAAAAAATATTTTGGAACCACCAATAAAAACAGTTAATATTACTACAGCAGAATGTCGCTTAAGCAAGGCAAATGGGACTGGACTACTAACAATTAAGGTGATACAATAGGCCGTAAGAAATCGCTGTGATGAAATTTTGCAGAAACACTTATTCCTGTATGATATGATTAAGAGTCGTCAGTTGAGCAGTATGTTCTAGACTGCAAGTACATAGTGCAGTTTGGACAGCAAGTAGTGCTACACTTCATATGGTCAATATTGTATACATTTGCCTGATCTTGGTATCATTCTTTTGAGAAAGATGTCTGGCAGCTCCACTGTGCTAACCATTGAACCATCCTGACTTCTTTGAAATGCAGGGTCTTTGAAATCCCCTTAACAGACATGCTTCTCAGGAGAAATATGTAAATATCAGACAAACCTGTATTGCACAAATTATACCATATTTTTATATAAAAAATTTTCCACCTGGAGTCGTCAATAATATTACAGAAACTAGAATCAAGTTCACAATGATTACCAAATAATCTAGAAATACAAAAAAGAAATATGAAAGCAAGTACCAGCATAAATCATTAAGAAAGCAGCATAGTTCCCTGGACAGAAGAGTGGACTACGTACGTGTCTCCTTCTGCTTGGCAAGTGTGGTGATCTGAGGTGATGGATCGGAGCCAATGGAGAGAATGCAGATGAGCGGGGTGCGAGGTTCCGACTCCTGCCAAGTGGCCTCCAGATCCAGGATACATGCCTCTCCATACTCTGGGCCCAGCGACTCTGAGCACACACAAAGTCATGTGTCGCAAACAACTGACAGCGTAGCATGCTCATTTATCAGCACTGTTATGAGCATGATGATGGTGTACCAAGAGATGCCACAAAATTAGTTGCTGTACAGGATGATCACGAGGAGTTGTCACCACACACACACAATGCTTATTCCATACATTACTTGGAGCAAAAAATATCTTGTTTATGTGGTTCCTAATCCCAATATTTGTAGAGTAATTTGAAACATTTGTAACTTTATGAATAAAACAATAACCCTTGCAGAAGTAAATACAGTAATATTTAAGGTCGAGATCACATTTCCTGATAAACCACACCAGTAAAATGTTTTGGGGAAATAGTGAAGGTTGCTTACACCGTTATGCACAATATGCGTAATACATATAGAGGTACAACTGATGACTTTTATTTAACCATGGATCCACATGCACGTGCCTTTTGTTTTACTAAGTAATAAGACCTGTGTGTGGTTACAAATACTTGTAAATCATCCTATATGTTGACGTCTGCAGCACAGTGACATACAGCAAGGCCATGTTCAGTGTTTTTTTTTTTTTTTTCACACTGGTGCAAATAACTCCTGATGCTTCTCAGCACAATGCTTTGAAAACAAAATTGCACTCTTACTATATATAGGTATACACACAGAATACATTTACATAAAAAATAGTTTTACTGATTTCTGATTATTTGTATACTGAAATTTTTGATATGTACTGAGGTCCTAAAAAAAAAAAAAAACCAGTGGAGCTGTACTGATACAATAAAAATTTAGGGATTCTACAAATCAATGCTGTATTAGCTTGCTTAAAAATTAAAATAATATAATTGAAATCATTGAAAACTACCAGGTATGGTCATAATGAGTACGCGCACCATTAAAATTATCATTACAAATTATCTATGGAACACACACTGCACCACAAAAAATATTTTGCACCATCACACGTAATAAGTATGTATGAGTTATCGCCTTTCAGGCGAATGACCTCATTTAAAATTTGAATGATCAGTAACAAGTGAGCCTCATTCTCATGTTGCCAGTGCATTCAGTCATTGCACTCAGTAAACTTTATGCTTGCATCAAAATACAGATTGTGCAAAACTTTCTTTGAGTAATTTACTTATGCCTACAGATGATACAACACAAACGCTGCAGACAGTTTAGCTTTTGAACTACAAGAACACTAACCACTTTATTAAGTCTGATGGTGCACTGACACCTACATTTAAACAGGGTAACTTTGAATCTCTGGGTAACTTTTCAACACCAACATTTTTTTTTTCCATTTGGTGGAGACATAGCAAGTATTACGTGACCAGTTAAGATTTAAATACCAGTGCACATGTATTAACCATTTTAATACAGATCACTCTATCTTCACAATGTAAACAAAAACATTTAATGATGAAAGTGGTGAAAAATTACCCAACAGGTAAAAAGCAACCACACGATACAAATGATATACTTACAAATTTGTATATACATAGAAAAATGTGGTAATTTTATGGCTGCAAGAAGATCTTTAAAACTTCATAACTCTATTCGTTTAGAAAAGTATGTTTGTAATTTTGGTTGAATAAAAAATATCCGTAAAAATTTCCACAAAAGTGTGGCCCATAATGTAAAAAATTAAAAAAAGTACACTTTTTTACACGATATTCCCGAATTTGAAACTTGATTGCCGAATGAGCTAACAGAGCCTGCTTTCTTCCTGCGTGTTGTTCATATCTGCTCAACACATGCCATTATGAATCCAGTTTTGTGTGTGTGCAGTGTTTGGAGCAATTTTCAACTGTTTGCAGCCCTGTTGCCTTACAGAAATTACTTGATCAGTGTTAGTAAACAATGTGCCCACCTTTCTGTGGAAATTCTTGCAGGTTTTTTTATTCAACCAAAATTACAAGCATACTTTTCTAAACGAATAGAAATTTCAACGTCTATGTAACTTCATAACTCCTAAACTAAACATAACCTATCATTGTGGCTGTGGGGATTCTTTTATTATATGCATAAGAATATTGAAAAAAAAATATTAATGTTGCTGTAAAACTTTAGGTCCTATGAGCCGTTTGATGATTTTACATGGTGGTCTTTAACTTTAAACAGGTACTCTATGTTCACGTACACAGTAAAACCTACTTAAGAAGTTCCCCATTAAAAAAATTTCCTGCTTAAAAGTAAAATAATTTTGCACCTTATCTATGTGTTCTTATGTAATTAACCGTTTTTGGAAGTTTGTCTGGTTAATAAGCATAATTTCTTTCAGTTTCATCACAAATGTCTAAACAGAGTCCTACTGTATTCCCACTAGTATAGTGCAGAATATAAATGTTTCAGATGGTAGTATGTAGTAGTAATACAGTAATATAAGAACTCTATAGAGCCAAGGCAATATAAAATTACAAACTCACCTATAACGTATTTATGAGCCTGCGACAGAGTTCTGTCTGGACTCCACGAGCGAATAAGCAAGAGTTTCCGGAACACGTCCAGAGCTTTTTGGTAGCCACAAGGAATGTCTTCTTCCTCTGGACGTTCTTTCTCGTACCACACTCGCCACTCCCGCTCATTCTCCTCAATCTTCAAAACAGTGCAACCACTCACAGTCATGGAAAAAAATTATTTTCTTGAAACCAATTTTCAGATTGTGTATTTTTTTTTTACATCACTAAAAATTGATTTCCTCAAATCACTCATCTAGAAGGAATTTGGATGTCTTATATGGATGTTTCTCAAGTTTCATAGTTGAAACATTTTATCATAAATCATTTGACACTGTGAATACAGATACATGCTTACTTTTGCAATGAATGAATAAATAAATAAATGAATTACTTGTTTCAGAGTTGTTCTACAGTAGTTCAGAACCTGCATTATGAACAAATGTAATAAATTCCTTTATACTTTAATAAAATAGTTTAATACATTACAAATAGTTGATTCATTATCAACATAGCTTGATACCTTTGTGAGTATGTCTGAGAAAACAGGCAGTTTATTTATTTCCACCAAGTTAAGCCACGTGATGTCCAAAATCCAGCGAAATGGTTTTGGTTGTACGGCATTCAGGTCCAAGGAAGCTCCACCTGCAAGTCCGAACAAATCTCTGAAACGATTGCTTCAAATGTAAACTTTTATGGTGGGGCATCCATTTACATTAATAACTAATTATACAAATATTAATTCAGATTTTGTTTTGTACGTCTGGCCATTGCAATTCAGAGAACATAGCTTGGTTGATAGCATAAATATAAAGTTAATGAAATCCTTTCATTTACTTTTTTTTTGAAGGATTACCGAGGAGAAATTTTTGAAAATTATGTTTGTCAATGTCAAGTGCCAAATTAATAAAAGTATTACAGTGTACTAATGTTATATTTAAATTATCAACTAACCTATTCATAAGTCATATCAAATATATTGGCATACAAAAATTAATGAAATGAAATCCACGTGTTCCCACCTTTTGGCAGGGTCACAGAGTGTATGAGAGAAGGCCAGCGTTAAGGTTGAGCCAGCTGCTCGACTAGCGAGCCAAGCCTGTCTCCCTCCTGCCCGATGAATGGACGAGCTAAAGTGAGATGAGTGCGGATAAGTGACGGAATGAGATAGGCAGGGAAAACAGGAGTTTCCTGAGAAAACCCGCCGGCCAACGCAATTTCGGCCACAATTTTTCACATGCGAAAAATCCAGGATCGAACCGGCTAGGGATTGAGCTCGGATCGCCTAGATGGGAGGCAAGAGCTTTAACCCCATGACCACCACGCCCCTGAAAAAATTAATCTGATATAAAAATGAAGCAAAAAGTAAATTGATCCAAGTTGATGGATGTGCCACTTAAAGTGAAATCCTTTCCTGGTGTTTTTACTATCTGGGGGCAGTAGAAAAGTAAATAATATGGGCTCTAAGGATAATTATGCATGCATAATATATGCAGCACTAAATTGAACAACTGTGTTTCTGTATTATTCTTTTTTCTACATAACTCAAAACGGTGATGCAGTAACCCCGTAGTTTTCTTTGTACAAGTAGAACGTAAAGTTGGATAATGCTTATTTCTTTTTACTAATCGCTAATCAGGTAAGTATTTTTATAGATACAGCAGTTTGACAAAACTGAATTTACCCACATTTAAGGGGCTCACAACCTTTTTTTAACAGTAATTTCATAAAAACATAAAAGCATGATTTGAAGTGCTTTCTCTTTTAATTGATAAACATGCTAGGTACTTGTTTAGCAGTTTTACACAGACTTTCAAAATGCCTACTCATATCCTAATCTGCAGAACTTGCTTATTACTCTACTATCCACTTAATATGCATGGATGGTAAACACTCTCAGAAAGTTTGGCAGTCAGAATGGTTATACAGCAACTTGAAATTATTTTACCACTGCAAAATTTTCTAGTGCTCAACTTGTGTTAAAAAACAATGCTGATACGAATTAAAACTAGTGTAGCACGTCTGGCGCTAACTTAATGAAGCTAGCTTACATAATTGTTAACTGTTTTATTATATAATCTTTGAAAGAAATCAACTTTACATACTGAAAGTTTTTGATTTCAATCATAAGTCTGAAAACAACAGCCTGACGCTCCCGGGAGAGAACAGCTGAACCCCAAAACTTGGTGAATTTAAACAAAGTTTGAAAACTAAAACAAGTCACGACATCGCAATCACACCATACTCGCGAAAGCGCGGACACTGCCCTGAGTGACTAAACCACTGAAAAAAGTTCTACGTATACATGGCTGCTCCGCCACCTCACTCCCACACAGCCCAAGCACCACTTAACATGACCATCTTCGTCCGCATCCGACCAACAAGTACTACACAACCATCTTGCTCCGCGACTAGATTACAAGTAAACATGGCCGACCCCGCGAAGCTTGCTCTCTCCCTGCAGTGCCTCTAGCGGCCACCCAGCGCACCAAGGTAAAAACGTAACGGAAAATTAATACTAAATTAAATATAATAACAAGTTACAAACTTTATACTTTTAAACAACTTTTAAAATGAAAATATTCTTCTGAAAACCATAGTTATATAATAATTTACAACATAATTTTTAATACATTTGAACTACATGTCCTTCCATTGGCCCAAGCCAACCCGTGCAAACATATTACCGTCTCTCTCGCACACTCAACGAGCTGCGACGCACGTGAACTTTGTGAAAAGTAGAAGTATTAGAAAAAACAGTTAAAATCTAAATATAGCGATTCCAGGATCTGGGTAGGCACACCTGTGCCATCCAACTACACTTGCCAACAATACACACAGCCTGGAGTTACAATACAATAACAGTTAAGCTGCAAATGATAATATTAAATTTAAATTAAAACACAAAGTTGCCTCAGCCTAAACAAACCAAATTAAATACATATAAAATTTAACAATTTCAAAACTGATACAGATAAAATGCCAAACAGTACCTTACGAAACTCCTGTCAACAATACCTCAAGATAATTAAATAGATAATAGCAAATTCAATAAGTCAAACATAAGGAAATAATAAAATAAACAGCAAAACAATAAAGGCCTAAGTGGTGGGTGGACCGCCTCACACTAGTTAACAGAATATGCAACAAAAGAAAGTACTGTAATACTGAAAAAAGTCTTAATTAAAATGGACTATGATTTAAAAAAAAATAAAACTTCATACAAATACATTACTACTGTAATAATTACAGGAAACAGAGTACAGGAAATACTCATGCATTGACAAAACTATTAGGTATACTGAAACATAGTATCGTGATCAAATTAATGCAGTCGTCAATATTTACCTTTGATAAACGCACTGAACTCGTCGTGCGATATTGTGCCTTTGTGAACGTCTATTTTCATAGCCAGCATGAGGGTAAATAAAGACTTGTGTCTTTCATACAAACTTCGTAATGTAAATTTCCAAACTTCGTACGTTAAGTAACGTAAAATTATGTCTATTCGTTCTTCTGTTACTGAACTTTTCGTCGACCTGTAAGCATAACATTTCAATGTGTTGTCGTTACCTGATTTCATAGAGGTTCTGAATGTGAAATTTACGTGCTTTTCTGCCGTTGTTACCAACAAAGTGCGGTTCAATTTATATCAGTAAACTGATACTGAGTTCTCATTTACTGTGCAAAATTATTTTAACAAAAAATTTTAATTGATTTCATTATTAAATTTAAATAATATGAAAACTTTTTAAGTTTTTATAACACTTTAAAGGGGCTTAACTACATGCTATACAGTACTCTTTTAAAGTAGCACTAATTCTTCTGCCACATGGTATCCACTATCATTTTATGTACAGTACTTCTTTCACCATGTCAGGCAGCAAGCAATTGTACATTTCCACCTACTTAAGAATGATGGTTACACTGCGTGAAATATGTAACTACTGTACAACTAACTTATACCTTATTTTACTACAAAAATGCATCAAATGTTACTGATTGCAGCTTTAAGTAGCACAAAAATGGTTAAACTACTGCCTTAGCACTGTGGAAACAACCATACATCATATGCTTAACATAACATAGGTACATACAAAATATATGCCAAAGCAAGACAGCGGACTGAAAAGAACTGTTCTTTTGGTTTCATGTCAAATATACAGGATGTAACAGAAGTGATGGTCAATAATTCACACATGGAAAGTACTGGCCAAAAGAAGCTACAAATGTCCAATAAACATGGGTCCAGAAATCAACCGTTGTCGAGATAGAACATATTGTTTGTTGCAGTTGATCAGTATGTAGGAACACATTGAATTTCTAATCTTTAAAAAAGGTGTTCAAAATGTTGCCCATGCGTCTAAACGCAACATTGAACTCGTTTCTGAAACGAGTTGCGAATCCTCTCAGGCAATCCTGGTGTATTCTGTAAATGCTTCAATCAGCAAGCGTAATTCTTCAAGAGAGTTGACCTCAGTAGCATAGACCAGGCTTTTGATATGACCCCACACACAGAAATCCATGGGATTTAAATCTGGCGACCTTGGAGGCCATGGCACAGGTCCTCCTCTACCTATCCAATGTTGACCATACCGTCGAGTTAGAAGCCAGCGCACACATAATTGAAAATGTGCTGGAGCACCAACATGCATAAACCACATGTTCAGGCATTGGTTAAGTGGAACATCATCATAATGAAGCAGATCTGGAAGTACAGTACGCAGAAACTGCCTGTACCGATCTCCGGTTAGTCTCTGTGGTAGGAAGTGTGATCCAATTATGCGGTCTCCGAGCAGTCCGGCCCAGACGTTCAACGAACAACGTAGCTAATGTCGTGACGTGTGTGTCGCATTAGGATTGACATCGGCCCAAATGTGACAGTTATGGAAGTTGAAAATGCAGTCACGGGTAAACCCAGCTTCATCCGTGAACAGAATACTGCTTACAAACAGGGGGTTGAAAGTACACTATTGTTGCATCCATTGGCAGAAATTCTCTCTAGGAGGGAAGTCTGCATTGTTGAGAGCTTGCACACGTTGGAGATGATACGGATACAGTAATTGCCTATGTAAAATCCGCCACACACTCATATGACTCAGCACACGCTCTTGGATAGCAATCCTCCTTGTTGAAGTACTCGGACGTTCGTGTACAATGTCTAACACCCTTTCCTCAACATCAGGTGTTATGGATCTGGGTCTACCTTCTCGCACATGATGTGCGAAACTCCCACTTTCTCGAAGGCGCTGATGTAACCTCGTAAATGTACGTCTGTCTAGCTGCCTGCGGCAAGGAAAAGCTTCTTCATACAATTGTGTATGCAAAGTTAGCTGTTAATAGCGAGGTCTTCATCACAGGTAAGGGCGATGTGAGGGAAGGATGAAACAGTGGCGGGATGCAAGAGCAGTGAAATGGAAGTAACCCGAGAAATCCCACAAAACAAAGGCAACATCCACCACATTTCACACATGCAAAAATAGGAATGACCCTGCTGAGAGCCTAATCCTGATCAACATGGTAGGGAGAGAGTTGTCTGACCGCTACACCACGATGACACCTTCTTGCATTTGGTGAGGTGACATTTGTCACATTATTGTTTAAGGGCTTACTTGGTGATGGAGCTGTCGAAGATGTTGAGGAACTGCTTGAGGGAGTTCTGGTACATGGCGTTCACATTGCTCATTTCGACGATGAGGAAGTAGAGTATGGAGCCCCGCGCTGCAACAGCACGGAACTCCTCGCGAGCCACCATGATCTTACGCTCGGTGTGCGCAGACACCTTTAGCTTCTGGTTGACCTCCTCGGCCGTGTGCTTGGTCTCCTGCAGTACCTGGATGAGTGCCTCGTCATCCACCAACGAACCCTGCAACACATGTACACCAAACTCGAGTCTCCAACTCCACGCTGCCTCACCTTATTCTTTGTCCTCAACTAACCTAACTTTCACAATAGTGTTGCGTGTTGGCCGGGCAGCAGGCACATTACATCATGCTGGGTGGTCAGCCCTGTGAGTCAACCAGTGGTGTCATGGGTTTCCGCAGCTATGTCACAACTCCCGAGAGACGTCACTGGTTTTCCCCGATGACGCCAGTGCGAGTACGTGACTCTCAACTGCTACGACCGTGGTAATGTCTATTTTTAGACTCTAGGTCACTGTATGTCATCAGCCATTGACGTCATTGAAGGGGCCGTATAAAAGCATCGGAACTGCGCAACATGAGTCAGTCAGGAAGTGATAGTAAGGAAGTGAGAGTCGTGACGAGGCAGTCTAGTAGTGAAGAGACAGTGAGAAGTGACAGTCGTGGAGAGTCTAGTAT
>PNEQ01001183.1:0-19853 GCA_003012365.1 Medauroidea extradentata
GCCTCTCCTTATCCAGGGTCTTTGTATACTAATAGCCACCAAAGTCCGCTTTCCTTTCCAGGGTTGTGGTCTGTTACTAGCCAATGAAGCTAGGCGGCCTCTCCTTATCCAGGGTCTTTGTATACTAATAGCCACCAAAGTCCGCCTTCCTTTCCAGGGTTGTGGTCTGTTACTAGCCAATGAAGCTAGGCAGCCTCTCCTTATCCAGGATCATTGTATACTAATAGCCACCAAAGTCCGCCTTCCTTTCCAGGGTTGTGGTCTGTTACTAGCCAATGAAGCCAGGCAGCCTCTCCTTATCCAGGATCTTTGTATACTAATAGCCACCAAAGTCCACCTTCCTTTCCAGGGTTGTGGTCTGTTACTAGCAAATGAAGCTAGGCGGCCTCTCCTTATCCAGGATCTTTGTATACTAATAGCCACCAAAGTCCGCTTTCCTCTCCAGGGTTGTGGTCTGTTACTAGCCAATGAAGCCAGGCGGCCTCTCTTTATCCAGGATCTTTGTATACTAATAGCCACCAAAGTCTGCTTTCCTCTCCAGGTTTGTGGTCTGTTACTAGCCAACGAAGCCAGCCGGCTTCTCCTAATCCAGGGTTTTGTATATTAATTGTCACCAAATTTCGGCTTCCTCTTCAGGGTTGTGGTCTGTTACTAACCACCAAAGTCCGTCTTCCTCTCCAGGGTTGTGTTCTGTTGCTAGCCAAAGAAGCCAGCCAGTCTCTCCTAATCCAGAGTTTTTGTGTACTAATAGTCACCAAATTCAGCCTTCCTCTCCAGGGTTGTAGTCTGTTACTAGCCACCGAAGTCCGCCTTCCTCTCCAGGGTTGTGGTCTGTTAGTAGCCAACGAAGCCAGCCGGCCCGTCTTAATCCAGGGTTATGGTCTGTGACTAGCTGCCAAAGCAATTCAGCCTCTCCTAATACATGGTTTTTGTATACTAATAGCCACCAAAGACCGCCCTTCCTCTCCAGGGTTGTGGTCTGTTACTATCTACCAAAGTCCGCCTTCCTCTCCAGGGTAGTTGTATGTTAGTAGCCACCGATGCCTGCCAGCCTCTCCTAACCCAAGGTTTTTGTATACTAATTGTCACCAAATTCAGCTTTCCTCTCCAGGGTTGTAGTAAGTTTCTTGCCACCTAAGCCAGCCAGTATTTCCTAACCCAGGGTTGTGGTCTGTTACTAGCCAATGAATGCCGTTAGCTTCTCCTATCGCTGAGTTGTGGTCTGCTACCGTGCTGTGTTAATTTTTGGTAAATGTTGCTTCTGGGAGCCACACAGCTATGTATCCATCTGAGCTGGGACAGTGTATCTGAGGGTGTCTATGGCCCACATGGCTATCCCTCCAGGACATTGTCTATTTACCTTCTTCCGCTCTCTGTTTCGGCCCGGTCACATCTCTTATGCACTAACCTACACAGCCTTGCTCTCGTGAAATAAAAAACTAGCGATGCATTTCACTCCTTTACTTAGTCACTGCACAATACATCACAGTCATGTTTCACTTCCTACAGGATTCAAACTCTGTTTTAGTAATAAACTGCAACTATATAATGACTGGACAGTTTTTAAATAAGTAACCTGCGAACACGTGGGCTACAAGCCGATTGCCTAAACTGGTCGTCAAATGTTAAATAGAAAATGATTCATAACGGCTCTAATATCTGGTTGTTGATTAGGTGATGGTGTGTGTGAGGGAAACAAACAAGTTAAAAATTAAAAAAAAAAGATTCTAGAATGGTTACAGTATACAGAACAGATGATGATTAGTTGTACTAAACAGGAAGCTCCCTTGCATAAAACATTGTAACGAGTCACACGTTGGGCGGACAAATTGTAGCACACCAATCCACCTAGACGATTGCACTAGCTCGACGATCACCCAGCTAAAAAGGCATGGTTGAAAACTGGAACATTCCTCTTCTTCTGTAGTCAAGTACTCCGGAATTTACTTGCAGTACCTTTGTAGGTTACGTCGCCTTGTAGACCAAATTTGGAATATTTTTTTTTTTTTTTTTAGAAATTAGCAAATTTAGAAAAGTTAGTCACGAAATGATATACTCCACTATGGTACGAGACTTGGTTTATTAGATTTTTTCAATTTACATCGGCATAAAATACACAGTTCGTCTTGACACGGTGGATCTGGTTCACAGAAAACTTCAAGCAGAAATGCAGCGAGAGCGAGACTATATCAAATAATTAAGCGAAATAAAGTCAGAAAATTTAGCACACGGTGAAATATACACACGCAGTGAAGAAGAATGAGTAGCCATCCTGGCTCTCTGCACTTAGCGGCCTACATGCACGGGCGGAAACGAATTTTGTAGAGTTAAAGCTTGTCCGAAAGAAAGGTTAAAGAATGGAGACTGCGGTGCTACCCGTGCATATTAAGTTTCCACTCCCGAACTTCACTTCATAAAGTATTCTTGGGCTGCAGCCCCACGCACGTCCGCTCAGATTCGCATTACGACTTATTCTAAAATGGTGGAGGCAAAACATTCCAGAACGAAGGGCGAAGGAGCGCCAAACGTTTTGCTCTCATTGGCTGGTTCTCGGTGGCGGGATCTTCGTCATTCGTTCCATTATCTAGAACCCTCTAGGGCACAATCATTCTCCCGTAAAATAAAAACCCCTTGTCTTGCAATGCTACATCAACACCAACCACTGTGAGCACTGAAGCACGACTGGGGTGAGTGATGATAATGCTGGCCGCACAATGCGCGAGCGGGCAGCGCTAGCAGTGCATAGCGGCAACTAATTTAAACTTAAATTAAATCTTTTTCTCTTAACCTACTTATCCTAAGCAGTCATCTGTTTTTTGTTCAAGTATTTTCACAACACCTGATCCCTGTTTAGTACATATTTAGACACTTTAGTTCATAACAAATTAATGTCATCTCACCATAGCTGCCAACTCTTACGATTTTCCCGTACAATGTAAGATTTTGTGCCCTATTGTATGGTTGTATGATTCATGTGAATTTTTGTACTATTTTCAAGCTTTCCCGTTTTTTTCCCGTTTGGTTAATCCATATTAAGAAATATGGTACTGAAATCTCGTAATTTTGGTACGGAACATGTGGTATGTAGATCTGACTTACAGTGTCGTATATAATAAAGAAAACTGTAATACCATAGTTTCAGGAACTAGCGTGCTTCATTAATAGCCGTGGTACTATATATTATTCACTACAGAGTATCGTATTATTCATGCATCGTACGACGTAACCCGAACTTTGCCGAACATATCCGATCAATTTTAGTGTCTTCCCAGCTAAAATGGCCGTCGTGATTCGGGCAAACTAAAGTCACGAGACTGGTTTAATTTGAAGTGGCTTTCCAGTTTACCGTTTCCATGTAGTAATTGTTAAAGAACACGCATTAAATCTTGTGAACTGAAAGAAACTACCGTTTAATTCTTATTTTTCCAGCAAATATTGAAGCGCACATCGTAGTTGCGTAGAGTTTGTAAACATGGTTTTTGCAAAGCTTAATGTATCATTTGGTTATTGTGGCGACGTAGTTTAGTTCCGGTACTTGTATCGACATCACGTATTTAATATTCGTAAAATGTAGGAATACTGAAACTTTCATATCTGGGAAATACAACTTTTTACAATTACGTTTTTATATAGTTGCCAAACCGTGTGGATGTTAAAAACTGTTCAAAAATTTAAAGTATGTGGTATTAATATTGTATAAGAGATTAAATGATCTCACATCTGCACGTTCAACAATGTACGATTTATTTCTCAAATCCACAGTATTTGCAGTGTCGGGAGTTGTGGTTAGATGTGCCAAGTGTGATTAAATTGCCTAATTTGCAGTATGCAAGAATTTTTCGTGCATTTATGGAACTGTGAAAGAGAATTTAAAAGCTGTGTTACCAGTAAAGCTGGCGTGTATCTATTGGTGTATTAAAATCGGTGAAGTTTGTAACTTGCAGAAACAAATACAACCTATAATAGGTTTGTTTAGATTTGTATGAATCTTAAAATTATGAGCAGTATTTATGGTTGTACAACAAAGTAAGCCTACTATAAAATAAGTAAGTTTGTTATCTTTATAATAGCCCCAGGAAGGCTACGTAATTTTAGCCATGAACACAACATATGTATAGTAGTCTAAATTTTAGCTAATTTTATTATGTAATCATCATGTTTTAATTTATTTTGCATACATCATTTTGACATGTTCAGAGTGTAGTATTTTATTTAAAAAATAGCCAAAGTGTTTTAGTTCGATGGCATTTACATATTCACATATTCACAACACGTGAAATGTCGCGACTCGTTTACGCACAATTTTACATATTTTAAAAATTGTACTATTTCTGAATCTTTGAGGTTGGCAGCTATGCCTCACCTATCGACACGTTCGCCTGTCATAAGGTCTCGAGGAGGATTGATGATGATATGTAAAACTACATTCTGCCCAAGTCAAATGGGAAAGTGAGCTATGCAAATCACGTGGCAGGAATATATCATAAATCTGCTTTTTGCTGTTTATCTAACATGGGTATTAACAAATATTTCAAATTATCTGTTCCATGTGAATTTGAAAAGGTTGTTGCAGAACCATCTACTTCTTCAGACAGATCTGCTACTGGTTATAATATTAGTTCTGTACAAGTATCTAGTGGTAAGATTATGATACAGAAGCACACTCCATCTATGTCAAGTTCTGTAAAGTTATCGAAAATGGAAAGTTTTGTGGTAAACTGTGATATATATCACTTTTGTCATTAAGAGGAAGTGAAAGTAGTATTTTCCTATTTAGTGAAATGTTTCCATATCTAGTATAGCTTGCAAAGTGCAACATCATAAAACGAAAATTGCCTACACATTATTGTACGGCTTAGCTCCTCGTATCCGAACAATGCTTAATCACATGTGTCTTAAGCATTCACGTTTTGTGGTCGGGTTTTTTGTATCCTTGAATAAAGTTACACATAAAGGACAAATGTACCTAAGAAATATCTTCTAGAATGAAGAAAGTGGTTAGGAGAGCACATGGTACAACTCTGTATTTCTGGGACATTCAACTGTTGTAGATATGTTAAATGGATTCCTAAGTAGTCTCTAGAAACTGGACATAAATAAGTTATTAGTATATGTTTCTCTTGATGGCCCCAATGTAAACAAATAGTTCATCCAAGATTTGAAGTAATTTTTAGCAAAAGAACCTGGCTGCCTAGTCGTAATGGACATGGGAAGTTGTGGGTTACATACTTTACACAATACTTTCAAAACTGGTATTAAAGCAACAGGTTGGGATGTTGTGCAGTACCTATGAGCATTGTTCTGACTTATACCATCTCGATGTGCTGGTTATGTTAGGTATACGAAGTCAGAGCATTTTCCTATGAAATTTTGTGAAATCCTTTGGCTCGAGAACTTTAAAGTTGCTGAGCGAGCATTGCTGATTCTTCCTCACATTGAAAAATGTATAAAATGTTCTTCCAAAGGATGCATTGCATCTAGTTGTAACAGCTTCAGGGTAGTGTCAAGATGCATCAAGGACAATCTTCTTAAGGCTAAATGTGCCATTTGCATGTCTCTTGCTGCAGTATTGGAACCATTTATAATGGAGTTCCAAGCAGACATTCCTTTAGCTCCTTTTTGGAATGATTCTTGGCTGTTGGTTATCAGAGATACAAAGGTTCGGTTTGTGAAGCCAGAAGTACTGCCCTCTGTTCAGAACATCACAGTAACATAGACTTACAAAAACAATTTCTTGTAGCTAAAAGTGTAAATTTGGGATTCGCAACGAAACCTTCTCTCAACAGTGCTCAATGTGTTGGAATTCTGTATGAACTGCCAAAATGCAATGCAGGTTTTGTGTAGTAAAATTATTGAAAAATCACCTTTAGCATACAAGTTGACAAAGGGAATTTTGTTTCTAGATAAAAAAAAATAGCAGTACAGCCATCCATTCATGACAGTCGTATGTCTCTAGCCTTGACTTCACCAGTTGAAATTAACTGGGTTTTTGATGTTGAAGCGGACTGACAGGGCAGAAAACGTGGGAAGGTGGGGATGATATTTTTTGGGCGCAGGCTAAGTCAGTGGTGTTGTCAGAAACTTAGTAAAAGGGAACAAATTGTATCTTATATTGGCATGAGATCTTATTTGTCTGGGGTCGTGTGGCGGGCGGCCCATGTGACAGCGTGCTGGCGTAGTACTGTTCTCTGGAGTGATGATCTGTGGTCATGATGATGATGCTGGAATCTTGATTAGATGATTGATGTAGTCCGGAACTGGAACTGACTAGGTAACACACTTGCACCGAAATGATAACACTTGAGTTGAACTGAATCTAATACAGTTTTATTTTGTGTATTAAAGGCGGATTGGAATGCTTACGAAAACATTCGGCCTTGCCATCTACTACCCGGCCAGTGGGTGACGCGGCTAAATAAAAAAACAGCTCGCCGGCCGTAACAATTAAGTAAAGCCCCTCAGGCGAAGAGTCGAGAGGGGCGTGGTAGGCTCCTGGTTCAAAGCAACATAAACATTCCGGTACTTAATAACTATTGATATGCTAATGACTGGTGATAAAAGTTGATGGGACCCCGAGTGTCGTGCACGGACGTCTGTACCCCTTCGCGCTTCGATGTCGACTGCAGACCTTCACTTCCGCTTACACGGGTATCCACACGGACTCCGTCGTGCAACTGGAAGTGACTACCATGTATCCCCTTAGTACTCAAACAATCTAGAACAATTTCAAAGATAAATATACAATAGTTACAATACAAAAATACTGAATACCAGTTTTAGATTTTGAATAAATAGATGTGCGTCTCTGTTCATGTTGTGTGCACGCCTGATAGGTTGCAGCTTAGTGTGATGCATCAACAAATAATGAAGGAAAATACACAATGAAATAATCCTGTAACAAAACAAAAATACAGAAACACAAAATAAAACAATACGAAACTGCCACTCTCCCTTCAAAAGTCATTACACATAAACACTTGGCGCACTGGCAGTAGGGTGCATGGACACGGCACACAGATGCGTCAAGACACAATGAGAAACCGTTCAAAAATGTATGCTGCAGTCCATCATTTGAAACCAACGTACAAGAATTTTTCCAAAACAGTTACAGGTTGGATGAACTTCTGATGCAGATGTTTAAGCAGACCTGTTCCAGCAGAACACATGTCAGTTTTTAAAATGTTACTCATACATTCACATAGAAATACTGCACTTGAAAGAGGGTTCTCAGCATATACTCGTAGTTAACCTTCTGGAAAAGTCTCTTATTGCATAGAGGATAATATTTGATGATGTTGCAGCTGGTGGAGGCAAGCAGTAAGTGATTATTTCATTATTTCAAGATCACTGATTCATTCTGCTTGAAATGCCCATGACTGATACAGTGAAACCCTGAAGAAAAAAAATCCCCTGTTGCTAAATGCTGAAGAACAGATTATAAAACAGAAGAAAAAACTTGCATTCCAAGTAGAAGAATTGACACAAAAGAAGAAGAAGAAGAAAGTAATGGAAGAAGCGGTTTCAGCAACTGAAGATGATCCAAAAGAAAAAACATTAAAAAATAAGATGTTTTATGCTGTGCATACTATTTTTGTTTTTACCTTCTTGTCGTATTGTAAATCGTGTATATATATATTATTTTTTTTAAGGTAATTGTTTGAAGATTGATGTGAAATATCTACCAAAGTGTTTAGAAGCTTAGAAAATAGTAGTAAATTTACTGTGAACATCAAAATTTTATATTTCAGGTACCAGGGAAAATATTTTACCTTGTTAGGGGAAACAGAGAAATGGTAGGGAATTTTAAAATTTTGTTTGAGTTGACACCATGTATATTTATGAAGGTGGGAACAGTTTCATCATTGGACACCTCAAGGGCACGGTTAAGAGAGTTAGGCATTTTGAGGCTGTTAAAATTAGATACTGTGGATGTACTTGTAAGTTTATTCATTTGCAATGCAGGTTGCGTGAAGAACAAATCTTGTTCTAACAGATAATACCTACACGAACATGGCACAAATATTTATTACCTTTAAAAAAATTGAAACGCCATATATAAGTTTTTCTGTGTACCTCGGTTCTTTAGCTAACCTTATAATTACATTCAACAAGCAAATATTGTTAATGCTATCACATTCTTAAGGTTTTCTCTATAACATAGTATATGAGAAATTCAGTTTCAAAATATAAATAATTATAGATAAAGTATTTTCTGCACTGGTGTAAATTCGTGCGATGATAAAATGGGTATTTTCAACACTTGCTTTTAAAGTATCTACAAAAAAAAATATACAGGCTTGTAAAATAAGTGAAAAGAATTATTTATGAGTTTGGAATGCTTCCAAAATGTAAGTACTTTACGCATAGTAAAATAAAAATGATTATTTTCCCTATACCGCAAGATTATATTTAGTGTTACCACTTGGCCGCAAGATTGAAGAGTACCGCTGGCAGCCTACTTTCCTAAGGAATGTACGTTATCACCTTACTCTGTGTGTGTATGTGTGTGTCTATAAACTTTTGAACAATTGGACAGAATATCATTAAACTTTGTAGACTTGACTGTTGCTTGTTTCATTTATATAATGAGTATATTTTCAAAATTTAGACCTTTTTAACATGTTTCAATCAAAATAGATATTTAACTTTTTTTTTTTACAAATTTCATCAAAATTGGTACACGTGACATTTATTACCTGTTAAGATAACTTGACCTTTTTTGTTCATTCAGTATTCGAGTTTAGAAAGTAGAGGCGGTATGAACATATTTTTATCGCCCAAATTATGTAAGGAATCATTTTTCAGAATTTCGTCAAACACAGTACACATATTATATTTCGAAATAAATTGATACGACTTATAGGCCTATGTATTTTGTTCATGCTGTGTAAAAGTTATACAGTGGTGGAATTCAAAACAAAAGTTTATCACATGCTCTATCTAAAAGAGCCATTAAACAGAAGTACATCTAACTCTGAATGAACGTATAGTACCAAATACAATGACTTAAGATTTATGTATTTTGTTTTGTTGATACCGTATTCAGTTTTTTAAAACACTGTTGCACATCAAATTTTTTAATGATAATCTGAGGACCATTTTCCAAAGTTTGTTACACACATTGAGTGCTAAGTAATGTAACATGATTTTAAAGCTGTTGGATCATGTTACATTTAGTGATAGAATGCCGAGTTAATATAAGTTCACTATCAAAATATGATATTGTTTTAGGTCCACCATGTTAGAAGTTATCACGAGATTAATATAAATTATTATTTAATATTCCTAGATGTACGTAACTGATTTTAATTTTTCGGTTAATTTACACCCACTTTGAGGAGAGTAGGTTTACAAGTTAAACTAGAATTTCTTGGTTTTTATGTCTCTCTTCAGTGGCGATCCTACAATTTTATTTATGGAAAGTGTGCAGTAAAGTTCAATGCAAGTTTTCTACTTGAGGTTTATGATTCCGTTTCATATTTTTAACATTTCAGTAATCAGAGAATCCTTTTATTCCGCATTTTGAAAAGTTCCGAAGTCATGTTTCTAAACACCACGCTTAAATATAAAAAAATTGGGAAACTTAGTTTTTAATTTGTTTTCGTGCAAAGGTTATATTGTTAATAGCACATACACTACGTACCGTTAGTACAGTACACGGGTTACTAAAGAGCTAAGAACAATTACAAGTAGGCCATCTGGGTTCAATCTCCGGAGGGGTACCCCTGGATTTTAGTGATGCACCGATCACACTTTTTTGATTACAATTACCGATTAACGTTTAACCAATCAATAATTGTGATTATCGATTACGATTATCGATTATTAGCATTTTAACACCTTTTGCTTAGAAATTGAATTTGAAAAAATTCACTCCCTTAACAGTACTATTTAATTATAATTCTTTGGCTTAAATCACATTATAAAAGTATTAATAATAATTTTAATTGGGTACCTATCCACAATAAATCCAAACAATGTTTGTAGTGTTGCCTGCATTTCTTGAGATCATTTTTCCACATACTAAACACTTTGCTTTCGATTCGCAGTTTACATCCATACAGAAAAGCTTCCAGATTTCACTTTTACTTTTCACTGATGCCTTAATAAAAAAAAAATACTAGTAAAATCTCACCATGCACATACGTAATTCTCGGACTCAGTCGTCAATTCAAATCCAGTTATCAGTATTTGCCGTTACTTTACTTGTTTACATATTACAGACACAAAGATGTTGAGTACGGTACAAGGTACAACGCACCACTTATGCTTCCGTTTGGTATCATGGTTTTTTACGCGCATAAACTTGCGACTCTTGCACTCCCGAGAGTAAAAAGAGTAGTCGATTTGATAAGAGTACCACCATCTTGTAATGCATTTTCTTTTCCACTGATGTGTGTTTACGTTCTTACGTACATACACGGTACCCTTGGCTGTTACAAAATACAGGAAACTTATGAAAGTATGTGTATTGCCAGGTTATGTACGCTGTTAGCCGCAATTATAAGGTAAAATAAAATATATTTCAGTGTGTTTGTATGATTTGTTTTTCACTATTATTGAAATAAGTACCTAATTTTAAAAATCGAATGTAGGTTATTGAAAATTCTAATCGGTTTTATTTAAATGTTAACAATCGCCGAATACGATTAATCAGATTTTCCAAAATAATCGGGGTATCGATTAATCGTAATCTGTGTATCACTACTGGATTTACACATGTGGGTATCATGCCGATTAATGTCACTAGGCACTTTTTTTTTCTTTTTAAGGATTATGTCCTGGGTTCCTGGGTTCCTACTCCCCTGCACTCCAGCACTGCTTTATATCCACTTCGTATCACCCTCTTCAACCTCTGAGAACCTCAAGATAAAGAGTTCACCTAAACTGTTAAGTCTGAGTGATTCGTTACTATAACTAAAGTTGTCCTGCATAATATTCTCGGCGACAGTATTTTTCCAAAGCTATATTATAAAATTTATATTACGAGTGGGAGTATTAGCCCTGGCAAATAAAAAAGATCATTCCATAAATTATTCTGAAACTGTTACTTTTATGTATTTAAAAAGTAATATTCAACGTGGTTCTGTATTATTCTGATACGCGTAGAAGCAAGATTCTTAAATTATATTGTAACTGAAGGCAGCGTTTATATCACACTGCCTCGATAATTATACATACAGTACGTTAAAAGTACATATCTTATGATCAGGAGATGATTAAAATTTTACCAATTTGATAGTTATGGAGTACAGGTTTGTTATGTCTAGTTTCTTCTTACTTAAGTATAAGCATCTTGACTTTTAAGTGTACATGTTTCTCTGTCGTCGATGAAATATAACTTGATAGGATAATGTGCAATAGATTGAGTTTTGCATAACAACACATGTATACGTACATGTCATAATGAGCAGTGATGTGTTATAAATTAACGTCATAAATTATTAGAACACCCCACGTTTCAAATAAATGAAGACATTGGTGCATACTAGGATAAGTTATATTTTTGAAATAGTAACATATTAGAATTTAATTACTTTTATGTAATAAACTACTTATTTCTAATAAATTTGTATATAATATATTATTTTATTTATAGTAAAGAAAATATTAACATTACCAAGTCTATATATTTACACCATACCAATTTTTATCAAAGAAAATTAGCAAAATTTTAAGGCAAACACTAATAACACAATATACCACTATGACACACGGAACAAAAGTAACTTTCACTATCCTTCATGCTCACTTACACTATATTAAAAAATATATCAATTACATGTCAGTTAAGATTTTCAACAAGTTACCTGAAGGGATAAAAACACTCTTTAATGAAAGTACAGAAAATTAAGAAAAAAAACATAAAAATGTTTTACTGCACAGCTTCTATTACTCGATAAATGAATATTTAAATGATTGACTATAGTTGTATCTTGAGAATTGTGGTATAACGGTAACTTGTATTTTCTTTTTATTTCAGAATTTATATATATATTTTTTCTTATAGTGTTTACAATTGTATTTTTTGCATTGTATGTATCTATGTACTTTTTCCTACAGTGTTTACAATTGTACTTTTAGCATTGTATGTATCTATGTACCATGACAACGCCTACATCCCGGAGCATTTTATATCCATAGGTGTCTAAATAATAATTAAAAAGTAATATATAATTAAAATTATACATTTTAAATAGCATAGAAGTGTATGAAGACAATGTTTTCTGAATAATCAAATGCCCCCAAAACTCCAAAAAAATTATATGTATTGCTTACTGTCTGAGATAGCTGACTATCTTCATAAAGGAACGCCAATCAGAGAACCGAAATACATTTTGGACGGCCAGAAACCAAACACCTTCCCACAGTAAAATATTGACATAATAACGCGTTGTGCAGTAGAAAAATAAAATAATAATTGCAGAACGTAACTGTAAAAAAATGCAGTGCACTGCGATGGTAATGCTAAAAAACCATTTATCAAGCACGGCCATTCTTAGATAGGTACCGTAATTATTAGTTTGTAATTAAATACACATTTTGTTCTAGCTGCTTCCAAAATTATTGTTCGCCATCTAAAAGAAGAACTAGTAAAAGTATTTTGTGCATTGGTACAAAATGTTCTAAGTATTTCTGCGACCTGTCGAGAAATCGTGTATTTTTTCAAGCAATGATAAGTTTATCAGTATTTATTTTTTTTAATTTATGAAACAATTATTTGGAACATTATGTATCTTATTATTTCTGAAATATGCTACTTTGATCTCTGTTCTATACTGTAGAACATTACCAGTTAAATTGAAATATCTAAGTAAATATACTCAGTTTAGCAAAATGTAGCCCTACACCAAGAAACCATACCGTGTGCAAAGCTGAAGATATTACAAAAGTATTTTAGTAGCAAAACCATGTGCGACAGGTGAAAGGTTGTAGGGAAAAGTTGCCAGAAAGACAGTTTAGCTATTTGTCACTCGCTATTGTCGCTGATTGGTTTATGTAGGAAAGCATCAGTGCACGATATTAAACTGAATAGGAAAATCAAATAATAAAATATGTCCATTTGTTATCTATTGACGAAATAATGTAATTTGTGTCAAATGTTGCTCCCTGTCAACTAAATTATGTCTTATACAGATTGTTTTTTTCAACAGTGGATGTGTATCTGAAGTTGGAAACTAAATCATGTTATGAAATATTTCTGTGTTATGTGAAATTATTTCATAGATTTTTTATCATTGGTTTAATTTGTAAACTATTTATGTGCATAACAGTCTGTTTATGAAAGAAGGCATTTAAGTTACAATTTTTAATATAGTCATATAATGGAAAATTACAGAGTATTATGTTTATGTGAGATGTGAATAATTACATGGTATGGACAGACAATTGCTAATGTTGTTTACATTTACCGTCGAACTATGCCCTTCTTACGAAAATCAGAGTCGTGAGATTAACTGTTTTATCAACGAGATTGTGACGTATTAGTTAAGTTAAAAAGGATACTTTCAAGTGTAAGATGAAGTAGATGTGTCTTATTTGTGTTTAATACAGCTTAATTATAAGGTTATGTCTGTGGTTTTTGCCAAGAGCTTAATTCAGAGATTGCATGTGTTTGTTAGTCTCAGTCTAGGCCTAGAGGTTTATTCTGAGGCTTAACTCTGCATGTAATTGGTAAAATATAGTTTTCAGCTAGCAGACATTGTGTTTTATAAATAATATTTATATTATGTTTGCATAACATTTTAAAATAATGTGTAAATACATTGCTAACATTGTTTATTTGTACTAGAGGGTGGTACCCAGAACTTATTTCTGGAAATGGGCCATGATGAAAGGAAGTTAGTTATATTCAACCTTTTTGTACAGTTTTTAGTGACACTGAATGCTAAGTATCACAGCCAATTTTAAAAGGAGATGGTTTATCAAGGTTTTTGTCTAATTTGGGCGAGATAGTGTTTGTTTTGTAAGCACGAAATGTAACTATTGTGTTTGTGTTTAGTTATGTAAGAGACAATAGTCAACAAGAAAATTTAGTTCTTATCACTGATAATTTTTTTTTGTTTGTGATGTTCGCTTCTGCACGCTAAGTTTCGTGATAGTTGTTTTAAAGCCTATTACAATATTACACCTTACTCATTCTAGTGTTCTTCAGTATATAACCAAATGTCGCATGGCAACGGTTCCATGCGAGTGAATTAGCCATTCAGAATTTTTCTGTGTTTATGAATCAGTCATGTTGTTTACATTCATACTGGTTGCAAAATGTTGCAAAAAATAAATAGATAACCGTAGGCCTACTAAGAAAAAATTAGAAGTTGTGAAATGGGCTAAATGGAAGCATGCTTAGAAGAAAGCAGCGGATAATATTGTGCCTAGTTTTGTCTTCTAAGTTCTTCAAAAATTAGAAAATTATTATGTTTAGAATTTTTGTCGTCACACTAGATTACCCACAAATTGAAATCAATGTTGAGTATGTTAGCAGCAGTTTGTGTTGCCTTTTACATTATTAGTAGACAAAAAATTGTAACATGTAACTTTCTGATATGTGGATACATTTTCTTACGCGGAAAATATAATATTTGACCATCAGAATACAAAGTCTATTTATACAGCATCCGCAGTTTGCCTTATAAATGTGGCGATTGAGTGTTTATAATGTTTGAAAGTGCACAGTACCAGCTAGGAATGATAGACTGGAAGTACGGGAAACTGTGACGTCGCAGCCAGTGTTGGGTTACACACGTGGCGGCCAGGCCCGAGCGCTCAGAGGCACGACAGCTTCACAGAGACTTGACAACATCATACTGCAGGCAGTCTGCTTATAGGCTCTGCAGAGGAGAGGGAGAAGTAACATGCTCGCAGCACACGTATTGGTTTACCAGGAGGGAGATAGAGGACGATACATCCTCCCCGCCTGACTGTCTCTCCTCGACTGATCGCCTCTAGAAAGTGCAACTGCTAATATACAGGCCAGCAGAGCGGTTAGAGTGATGATTTTTCCATAGTGACCAAGCCCTAATGTCCTCCTGCAACAGTGAAAATCAATTTGCATAGATTTAGGTTAGTTGCAGAAAGTTAAAAAGACATGAAAAGAATTCTTATATCTGTACCTCGGAGGTATAAGACACTATGTCCACTTTTTGCCAAAGTGCACTTTTTACCGTTAACATGGCCACGGTTTTAAATACTTTGTAGTGGCATACAAAACAAAGTCTGTGTTGTGTCATAAACGTTGGTTTTCGGGCACTAAACAGTCAGATTCACTAGTGAATCTCACTCTTCAAACTGCTCTCCTGAAAAATATGATTTTTGTGACATAGTGTCTTATGCCTCCAAGGTACAGATATATGCGTTGCCTGTGCAGACTACATTGTGGAGCCTTATCTCGTGTGAGCTTTTTAACAGGCCTTTTAACCCTTAATAGGGATTCAATAATACGTACAATGTAAGTACAGTAATTTAGGTTAGAATGGTCATAGAGAATCAGTTGAAATTGTGTTTAAATAAGGATTGTTTGTTTAATGTTACTCAATTAAAAAAATTTTTTAATGTAATTAACATTTTATTTAGTTTTGTGTACTGGCGAGAGACACAGGATTAATAAAGGAATGTTAAATTGTTTCTCAGCCAGTAAACACTTAACACAGCAGGGAAGGAAAAGTTGGTAACCAAGGGATGAATGCTAGCCAGCAACCTTGAGCTGTCATGGGAGACACAGCTCGGAGGCTGTAAACTAGTTCATTGAGAGGTGTGGGTAAGCCAACGCCCCTGCTGTGCAATGTAATATTAACATTGTAATTAGTCATCATAAATTGTTCAAATTTTGTAAATATGTTCAAATTAATGTTGATATGTATTAATTTGGAAAAGATAAATAATTGATACAGAGGAAAGTCCTGGTTTGATATTGTCAACCACCCACGAGAGCTTCGATTGGTTGGACGTTAAGAGGGGGCATTTCTAGGAGTGTTCACCGCACAGGCACAAAGTAGAAAGTTAATGGGGACTCTTGCTGCAACCGCCACAAAGTGTGGATGTGCTGCGGGTCATGCAGCGGACATACACGGGAGGCTGCGGATAAAACTGTTATCTTGCCGAGGCTGCCACAAAGAAGGAATCTAATCACAAGGTTTCAGAAAGAAAATTCTCATAGTTTCTCTCGTTGAATTGACGAAACAGGTCGGAGTTACCAAAATAGCCAAGGAAATAATTGCCAGTGTTATCAACCAGTAAAAATAGAACCCCACAATTTAGAGTAGTAATGTTTAAAATTTTACTGAAATGATGCACAATTTTAAATATGCCATGGTCACAGAGCATATGAAACTTTCTCTTAGGTCTGGATGGTCGTGCCAGTGAACGATGGCCTTTCTAACACAAGCAGAAACGTAAAAATTATGGATGGGAATGGAAACAACATGCAATTTAGCCTAGGGCTCCTAATACCTTCTAGAAGATTCTTTAAACTTTTTGAACCAGTACCTCTATCAAAATATGTAAACAAACCATAGAAAGCCAAAATATTACATTAAACGTATGTTCATGATTAAAATAACCACAACATTACAACTACTTGTAATTAGTAAAGAGATACATGCAGTACTATAGTTACAAGTTCTTTATTAACTATACTGCTCAACTACATTGTGTGTAGGGACATTAGTTTTCATGATTACTTGTTATTGTATCAAGTCAGTAAGTAATTTCTTAGTAAAACAGTTTGACAGTTTGTTTAAAAAGAATTTGGGTGGGGGGGATCAGGAATTGTACATATATAAACTGTACCATGTAAAATTTCATTTATTTGAAAAACCATACAAGTTTCTATACTATTGATGTATTCATATGCTGAGTCAGTAAACCAAAAAAGAATTTATAATGCAGTTAATTATGGATAAATGAAATATATACTGATGAGTAAAAACTTGATATTTTTGGTCGACCAAGAATTCCAGGTTTTTTTATTGCTTTTATGTATTTTTATTATTATTGTTTTGTACTGTTATTGTTAATTTTTTCTTTATGTTACTCTTTGTATGTATCTGTTATATTTCTTCCTCTGTCCTAGTACAACAGATACAGTAGTAAGAATTTTAAACATTTAGTAGTGTTGTTTCCAACTACAAAAATTAGTTACATTAAATTGTGCTGGTAAAAAGAGGGTTTGTGTGGTTTGTGTTGGCAGCTTACTGCAGACGCATACAGTAAGATGGACTCATCAGTTTCGAGCAGCATGGGAGAAACTGATAGCAACACAGCTTGTGGAAGCTACCGTAAGGCACGTGTAAAGCGTGAACCTAACACAACCTCTACCACACCTGTGTCCTCTGTGCTAATGGCTGACAGCAGCAAGTGTTCGCCGAGTAGCGGAGGTGATCTGGGAGATCTTCTCAAGGACGAACCTGGAGACTTCATAGAGACTAACTGTCACTGGCGTGAGTGCGCCATCGAATTTCCCACCCAAGACGACCTTGTCAAGGTGCGTACACCTATCTAGCAAACTTGTAAAGCATTTGTACATCATCTTGACATCACATCTCTGTAACATTTTAAATGCACTCGCACAGTCCTCCTGTAAAGATGCATTGTCAGTATTGTTAGGATTACTACTGGATTAAATGCTACATCTTTGTAGTGTGCAGCGACAGTCACTGTATACTCGTGTGGGTTTGAGTGGTTACCAGCTCCCTGCCACCAAGTTTACGTCCTTCCTTCTGGAATTCTTACTCACTATCTTGTTCTGCAGAGATGCAAGGGAGGGAAATGCTTGCTGATCACAAAAACATCATACCTTTCAACCCTTTTTTTTTTTTTGGAAGCTTTTGATTTTTTTGTGTTGTCTTCTGCCCTCCCTATTGTTTCTAAAAATCCCACAATTTTTTTTAATATTCTTTTCTTAGAAATATAAATTAATTAAGTAAGTTAAAGTGATTATTTGATGCCACAATTTGTTGAATGTGCTTAAAAAGTGAAATAAATGATTACATTTTGTTACCTGTGACTCTTACAGCCATGTTTGCATTACATTCACAAAAGCCCAATAATAGTCTTTTGACTTTTTGTGTATATTGTGTGTTAAAAAGTCTAAGAAATATGATTCAGTATGCTCATACTTATTTTCTGTGGAGTATCCATGTTTAAGAGAATCAATAAAGCATTCTACTTAGGCACAGGGAAGCCCAAATTTAATGAACTCGAGAATAAAGAAAACAGAGATGTAATGAAATGATTTTAGGAACTTTTTTGAAATGTTCAGAATAAAATTTTCTTAAAAAAAAAAAAAAGTGTCCCAATGTACAGCCAGAGTACCAATAAAAAACAAACAATTATTTACTAAAATATGTAGACAGAGATGCAAAAGTACTTACAGAATCAGTACTTGCAGGTGGGGAACATGAAACACAGATGGACAACACATTTCAGGCGGTTGCACGGTCACTACGTTTCGCTGGCCAGGCTAGCTTCCTCGGGTGGCGAGTGATTGCGCACTGCAGAATGGCGGGTGATAAGCAGTGGTTGGTAACTAGCACACCTAAGGGCCAAAGGACGAACCAGGGTATGGAGGTAAATTTGAAAGTTATCGGATGTTGATGCTTGGTGGTTGCTTGGATTTTGTGATATACTAATGGGCTAGTTCCCAGCGTGCTAGTTCCCAGCATGTTAGTTGTGCAGTTGTGCACTATTGTCTGAAGATGGTAAGGCTCTCACCACTCTGGTGTTGTAACAGGCATCAAAAGAGAGTTTGGGGGCACAGCAACTGGCTTATCTTGAATGTATATGCTGGAACTGGCTGTTGCTTGTTTGGAATCGGCCCTGTGAAATTCATCTTCTGTCTTAGTGTGTTTGTGGTGAGGCAAATATATTCAGCATCACACTGTGTGCACTGTAGTTGGTAGATAAGGTTTTATGTCCCACAGCTGTAATTGCCTTGGATTGGGTATGTGTGATTGGGGAGCCTGCTATGGAAGAATGTGGAGGACTGATGTATTGTAGCAAGGGCTATTGCAGGGATGGGAATATCTGGGTGTGGTGATTGTGCTGGGAATAGGGCTAGGTGGTAGTTTGGGGTGCACCAGCTTGTTGCGGAGGTTTGTAGGTCATTTGTAAATCAGTCTTGGAGGCTTGGAGAACAGGTTGTGAGTTAAGGGTGAAGAAGAAAAAGTTTTGTGGCCACAGTTGAGGATGGTCTTGAGTTTGTTGAGGCCTTTGTGATAAGACACTTCCAGAGGGATGTCAGTGTTTCTGTCTCGGGTCTGTGGTTGGTCTCTTGTTAGAAATGGATAGTTGAATCTGACTGCCAACAAGGGGTTTGCCTCTGTCAATAAATGCTCTGGATATTTGGTCACACTGTGTATTCAGATTGTCTTCGGTTGAACATATGTGTTTGGCTTTGGTTACTTGGCTGTATGGAAGTATTATTTTGCAGTAAGAGGGGTGGTAGCTGTCAAAATTAAGGTATCTATGATGGTTGGTAGGTTTGGTGTGCACAGTAGTTTCAATTTTGCCATTTTGTATAGTTAGCTTGTGGTGTTGGCAGGACTGAGGCAGCGATGGCGGACGGCCGGAGAAGCGAACAATATAACTAAGTGGCAGGGGACGTTAACGAAGCTTCGCGGACATAACATGGTGGCAGCGGTGTTCGGTTATCGCAATTGAACTCACTTTGAGGTGTTGTTGCGGCGGCACGATGTATTTGGTCGCGTAATCGCGGCGGTCGTGTAAAAACAACACTGAAACGGTACCGCCTTGGCGTGCGGCACTCGGTATGGCGTCGGCGGCGCAGTTTCAAATTGTTCCACCAGAAAACTTCGATTTTCGGGCTCCGGCGGAATGGAGTAAGTGGATTCGAA
>PNEQ01001184.1:4401-23750 GCA_003012365.1 Medauroidea extradentata
TTTTTTTTTTTTTTTTTTTTTTTTTTTTTTTTTTTTTTTTTTTTTTTTTTTTTTTTTTTTTTTTTTTTTTTTTTTTTTTTTTTTTTTTTTTTTTTTTTAATTGGACAAATTTAAAAAGTGGAACAGTAAATGCAACATTTAACTTTGGGCACCCTTTAAATGCGGCGTCTACCCAACACTAATAAGGGGCCTCCCTAGATAGGATGCGTTTGTGTGTGTGAGGCAGGTGCGGTAAGGTTGCCGTTGACCGACGTATGAAATGCATTATCGCCTCTCTGCGCAAGCCACTCAGCTGGTGTGCAGTGCTTTACTATTATCCTTTTTCCTATGGGACTTTAAGCGATGAAAACATTAATTTATTTGTGGGAACACTGTTTGAAGTCTAACGCTTGTTTCTATAGTAGTGGTTTTCGAATCAGGTTGTTATTTTTCCATATACGGCAGTCTAGAAAACGCATATTTTGGCAATTTTGAGGGGCCCGAAAATTATGTTTCTAACTAACGTTCCGAATTTTTAAAACTATATAGCGACATAGTTTTAAGTGTGTGTTCTTTTCGTAGATATACAAATATATTTTGCGTTTAATAGTTTCGTAAAAAAAAAATAAGAATAACCGTAATTTGCTGCAACGCGTTTAAAACGCAGGCCACGAGTTCCAATTTATGCTATTTTAGTAAGATTTACTTTTTATGTTCTGAAAGGGAATAGATACCACAAAAGCGACACAGAAGTGTTGGAATTTGTTTGCACTACGTAGCATATTTCTTTTCAGAACGTAAGTTTTTATAATTTCGGCAAATTTTTACTTTAAGAAAATTTGATTGAGTCGATAACTAGCCAAAATTATAGCAACTTATGTTTTGTAAAAATAGGCTACACAGTACCCAAAATTTCTGTGTTAACGGTTTTGCAATATATAATCCCTTTCAGGATTTAAAAATAAAACGTAGTAAACTAGCATAAATAGCGACCCGTGGCCTTAAATGTAGTGGAGTGTGTTCGCAAATACGATGTTAACGGAACTATTCCTCGTGCGTCCATCGTGCCAATGTACGAGAGTTATAAAAAAAAACGGACAAAGATAAATAAATTCCATTGTTAATACATTGCTCATTAAGATCTCCAACATAGCTAACAACGGCTTTTACAGACTGCAGTATTTCTAAATGTACGAACAGAATGCATGCGAAACTCAAAAAGAAACGTACACTGAACTTTGCTACCACTTTTCATCAATAACATTATACAGCCACCGCTTGAAGTCCCATAGTTAGAGATAATGGTCTATCGCGGGAAAACTCTACTGTTTGCTGGATTTCAACGTCCGTTCAGCCTATCATAGGATTACTGGCTTTCGCACGTATGTGGAGCTGTTACCCTATTTGAATGAACCAATAAGAATCCCACTATTGTAATTATTTTATGTCTGTTGTTCTTGTTGGTCTGCAGACAGCTACGTTGTGTCAGACTTGTATTACCCAATCATACATGTGGCGAGAAACTACAGCGTTTTCAAGGGTATGTTGGCACAAAAAAATTTCGCGATATACCAACTGTATCGTCGCGAATCTTACACGCTATTTTTTGTGGCGATGCGGCATTTAATGTGCGTTTCAAGGTCGCCCTTATGTCTCTTGTGAGCCTTTAAATTACGAGTAGGCAGTGCTGTATGAAAATTCGCCCATAATTTGTTTAGACTAAAGAATGAAATCACATGGGGTAAACATCCTTAGAGATACAGGCGTGGATCGAGCTCAAGACGTCCCGAATGCAAGTCGCACACGCTAGCTTTGGATCTAAAAATGAACGAATGAGAGAGATTATGGTCAGCGCTTAAAATCGTGGTCTTCAGCACTGGTGAGGTGTTACACGAGGAGAGTATGGAGCAGCGCCGGAATGAAGGGGCGGGGGAAACGGGAGATCCCCGAGAAAACCCACCGACCAGCGGCATCGTCCGGCACAATTCCCACATGCGAAAATCCGGAGGCTTACCCCGCCGGGAATCGAACCCGGATCGCCTTGGTGGAAGGCGAGAGGTCTGACCTCTCGACCACCACGGACCCTTAACTAAAAACGAAAGAGGAAAAATATGCAACGACCCAAGCTGGGTCTGTAAAGCAGTCAGCACACGGAAGATAGGAAATAAACTGTCAACGTTCTTTTGTCAGTTTCTCTCTTCCAAATGAACCGAGCCAGCAGTTCTGTACGTGACGAAACAATGGGCTATTCTACCATGCAGTCTCCCCCTGGATAAGTCTACCCAGACGGCGTCTCTTTCGCACTCTCGATACGCGTCTTGGACGTAACATAAGCAGCGTTTCTCTCGGATGGATTCCGTCTCTCTCTCCTTCGCCATTCATTTCATGTATGAGCCATTATCATCTCATCAAGAGGCACATCGCGAGACGCCCGTTGTCTGCTGGGGAAGACGAAGAACTATGGATGACGTAGAACTGACAAACGCCCTCAGTCCATGTTTCAACAGTCCATAGTGTACAGAAAACGAATAAAAAAATGCAGCAAGATTTTTTACGGTTTCGCCACGCTTCAGAAACCTCACGAATATTTAGAGGGCATGTTACATAATTCAGCGCTAAAGGCATCAGTTAAAAATTGTACGTTAATTAAAGCCAATCTACAAAAAAAAAACAGATATTCTAGACAATAGTTATTTCTCCAAAGTTCCTGAAAAAAAAAAAAAATTCAGTAAAGTGTTTCTGGGGAACAATTTCTGACTCAGAAATCCCGTACATTAAATTGCGGTGCATGAGAACCCGCTCAACAATTTCATCATTCTGGGTAAATGTTTGCTCATAATGTTGGCAAATATCCAGCATTGTTGTTTTGTAGTGTTTTCATGTTAACTTTATAAAAAAAAGTGTAGATTTAAATTGGTGGTTTTAGCATTTATCTACGCACTCTCAGGCAACTGTAAGACAAGGATGGAAACAGGAACTGAAAGGCACACTTGTACGCACGCAACGCGAGACGAAGTGAGAACTCGTGTTTACTGCGTCAAACTGACCACTTCAGCGCTCGCTGAAACGTGAAATAGACTTGACGTGAATTAGCAGAAAATAATGTACCTTCGCTCAACATCTGGCATGAAGTTGATTAGAAAGACGCGTCTGTTTATCGCAGTATTGACGCAGGTCTGTGTTAGCTTTGATTGCGCTAGTAACGTGCATTTTCTAGCTACACGAACACTTGCTGACGCTTGAATACCAGTTAAAAATATATATACGTAGCTATTGTGGATTAAAAATAATATTCAAATAGATTGATTAAACATATAAAAATATACTGCAGTAAGAAAGCACGAAAAAAAAATGACAAAACCTGGCCGTACAAAAAAAAAGTTCTTGCGAAAGTAAAACGTTAGTAGGAATTTTAATATTTAATTTTGTAATGTTGGTTATGTTTATAACTGACCGGGTTCCCTTACGTCCATAATGAAAGAAAAAATGTTGAGTTACTTGCACCGTTTATCAACCCAGCCTATCTCGTTCTAAGAGGGAAGAGAATGTAATATCTTCACTGTCAATCTCACGACGTACAAGACTTTCTGAATGAGAAGGAAAGGGGGTGATGTCTTTTTCACTGTTAATCCCCTACTTCTATGCTGGCGTTTTGAACATAAATTTGGCGAGAAAAAAGGCTAGTAGTCTGCATTCGCATCGGCAACATATAAGCAAACCTGGCGGAGCCTAACTGGAAACACTTTAGATCATCGGGACGGTGTGACACCAGTTAAAGTTAATGCGAGACTGTCTGCAACTTAAGTTATCCAAAATTATCCCCGAGAGGATAACTAGCAAATAAGGTCATGTGAACATAGGTAAGGAAATGTACAGTTTTAATTTCTGTACGTAAGTAATCAATGGACGACATGCTGCTGAGGCATTTTTAAGTGCCTTCCAAGGACATCTAAGCATACACGATACATTCGACCATAAGTGTAAATCTACAGAGATGATGTCCGGCGAGATTGGGCAGGCCATGCACCTCGTCCGACCGTATCGACGGGGGAAGGCATCGATGATCCTCCCCACGGTAATGCGCAAGTGGGTTGAAGTATCATCATGTAGCGACCGCGTAACACTTCTGAAGTCTAAAGGCACGTCTTCCAGCAGACGTGGATGTCTCTGTTCCCAATACGTACAATCTCTAGCGGGGAACCCATTTGTTTCCGGATCTAAGGTCATATTAAATATTTTTTCTCATTATCATCTGTCGGATTACATCCTGCAGTTGTCCGCATACGTGAAAATCATTCAGTATGATCTAAAGCTAATAGGATACGAGAGAGACGTGTTACCGTAGCTAGCACATTCTCGTTAACAACTGTGGTCCCAAGCTGCATCAGTAGGTAAGGTTAGGGACTTTACGTCTCGTCGACAGAAAGCTCATTAGAGACGGCGACACAACTTAGCACAATATGACAGGAGTTGTGAAAGACGTTGGCCAAGACCTTTGTTAAGGTACCATCCTAGTATTCGCCTAGAGCGATTTCGGGAAATCATTGCATGAGTAGGATACTGCACGATAATTTGTTCACGACATGTGAAACTTTGCCTTTTTTTTTTTTTTTTTTTTTTTTACGTTCCAATACGCTACGTCATTTTGGGCCTCAGATTTTATGGTTTTGTTCTTTGATGAGCTAACAGGTGGCGACTTGCAGAAAACAAAGCGGGCGGAAAACTTATGAATTAACTTCCAAACGAACTGTATTTTTTGGATACTGAATGTAACGAAATTAAATTAATGGTCCAAAGTAAATACTAAAACATGCTTTTAAACTAATGAAACAAGCTGAGAAGGATAATCTTAAATCTCTTAAGATATTTACTGCACCGCTGTCAGTATTCATAAAGTAGTGGCGATCTTCGGCCATATCAACAATGGAAGCTCGTTTTTATGTATATACGGCTTGATGCTGTCAAAGCGGGACGATGGAACAACTTACATTTTTGCTGTTGTTTTAATAGCGAAGTTAATAGCACACAATAATGCAAATATGAATTAAACGTATACGATAATGATGGCAAAAGCAACGATTTTCTCCAGATCCTTTTAAAGCCATGTTCAATTGTAATGGAGACCAAAATTGTACTTATAACACAAGCATCATAATACTTGCAAAAGTACAGAATTTATAAATGATAATGATAAGGTTCGAGGTAAAAATAAGGGTCAAATCAGGAACAACTTCAAGCCAGCCACGCGATGTTATGCGCACTTAAAGTGTATACTCGTGTAAGTACGTTATCTCTGACCGGAACTTCTACGAACCGACGGCATTGCGAGAAGACGCCAAGCCAACACGTGCCGGCGGAAGTCAAGAGTTTCCGCGCCCCCGCGAACCCTTCCGCAACACACCGCAATTAAAATTGTCAGGCTGGCTGGGGACGACGTCCTTCCCTTCTCTTCTCTTCCTCCGCTATTGAAACACTCAGCATCCTTGCCGCGTGCCAAGAGAGGAAGAGGGAAGGTAGGAGTAGCATGGAGATGAGCTATCGCATTGCATTCCATTCGTGGTACGCCGAAAAACTCTAAGATACGGTAACATTTTATATTTTCAGCCGTGTCGTTTCTCCGACATGACGATATAAGGGCGGCGCTAGAGAGGAAAGAGGATCAAGAATCTTTTTTGAAGACAGCAATGAGTGAACAATACATAATTCACTCCAACTCGAACTTGATCTCGATTACTGTCAATACAAATAAAAAGTACAACCTTGTCGATTTTTGTAATAAAGATAAGAACCGTTGTACTGTAAGCTACTAAACAAGTAAACAATCAGGCACTCAAATTCTGCGTCTAGCAACGGATGGGTCTCTGATGAACACCAACAGCATTAAAAAACAACATACAGCTTGCGGGAAGTCAGTAGATGTGCAATCGGAGACCAAGATTCTATGTTATGTAAACGGTACTTACCCCGTGGATTTCCATCTAAAAATAAAGCTATCAAATAATTTCCAACACACACTTAACAGTGATTTACTTGCTTTAAACCTCCGGATATTTTTGTTGCCATAGTACGCAAGAAACAGTGGCACATACCACTCAAAATGGCTCATTTCTAGAGCTAATTTTCAAAGTGGCAGAAATTGGAATTGTTTTTACATAATTCCATATTTGGAAATAAATGACAGATTCATCAACTGAGTTTTATATTTTGATAGATAAATATACGAGCACTGAATGTGAAGAAAGTATATTATCATAGGTCAGTTATTTTAGAAGACAGCACATAATAAGAAGAATAAGGAATCTAATCTGGATCTTTCCGAATTCTGAGTCCGAAGTGTTACCGTTGCGCCACCTCGCGAGATGTAGGACCTATACCGTACGCGAGGGCGATTTTGAACACGTAGGATGACTTTGAGAAACTTTTACACAATTTTTGTTTTCTGGGTCAACTGCTATGTGGACATTCATTATTTCGTTACTCATAACTGCTATATGTAGGGAAACAAAGTTTTTTTCTTTAATATCGGAAGTCACCCATTATGTCCAAAATCACCCTAGCTCACTGTTGTGAATCCTTATTTGAAATAATTTAGACAGGAGTGGGCGCTGACCTGCAGTTCGGGAGGTCCGCCCTCGTCGCGGATGAGCAGCAGGTAACTCTGGCCGTCCACGAGGATCTCCTTCTTGAAGCGGCCGCCTTCGGGCGACTCCTCCTGCATGTAGGAGCCGGTGAGGTAGCGGTGTACCAGCGCAGACTTTCCCGACGACAGCGAGCCCACGATGCCCAGCCGCAGGTCAGGCACGGCTCGGCTTAGCGTCCACTCCTGACTGTTCACGAACGAATCTGCAACAAGCCGCAAAACACGTTACACCACTGCACATTACTGCAGCTTTCCGGCAAGTTTTACTGTGTATTTAAATTGAATGTGCGCCTGCTATAACTGATTTCACAGCACTGTGTCCTCGATATTACAAAATGAATAACGTACACATGTCTTTAAAACTACAACGTCAAGAAGGAACTATATCATTCAAACTTTTTTTTTTAATGCGATGGTTCAGAATTACAATCTATTGAATTAATACAATGTTCAAAATACATCCAGAGAGTCTTTAGCAACCATGTAAGTCACAATTCATATTCAGAAACAATTAGATTCCGACACGCTGGAAGCAGCATCCCGCCTGATCCTACAAATGCTCTGATGGGCGACTAACCCCAACCAGGCTATTGAAATGTCTGAAAATAAAGTAACTTTCTCTGAAAGCGGTTCCTTGGCACTGTGGACAGGAATGGCAGCAATCACACGAGGCCGCAGGACGTCTTCAGCTTATCATCGTGCATTTAATGAACTTCTTGTACACTGTTCGTGGTGAACGATGATGAGGGATATGTGATGGGACCAGTACTCTAGTAGCGGGGAAATGTGCCCATGTTAAGTGCACAGGAACAGTAGCACTCATATCCTCTAAATACTGGCACGGCGGTAAACCATCGACAAAATCGCCAAACACAATTCGTCGTTTCTACATATAGCATTTCACTTTGATCTCTCTATGTAAACACTGCAAATGAATGCAATTATGTTGACGTTTGGGCGGCAGAATAAGTAATGGTTGTCAGACTTAACTAGGTCTCTTGACTCAGGTAGTAAGCCAAATTAAAGACTGGTCGGTGCTCCAATGAAGATTTCGCGTGTAATGGTAGACAAAGAAACCTCAGGATCTGCCCATGCCTATATCTGCCAATCAGTCTTCCCTCCTTGCGGTCTAGCAGAAGTTTTCCACAGGGAAATCTATAAGTGCGTCTTTCTACCTTTTTTTCTCGATTGGGGTAGGCTTGTCACAACTTGAACAACAATTTGTTCAATTTTTCCACAGTTGATTCACAAACTGTGTGGATGTTTACTGTAGGCAAACGCGTCCATGTCTACTGACCAGAGTGTTAATCCGACTGGATTTAGTTTCTTGGACATAGGCCTACTCCATTGCGAAATAAATGACTGTCAAAGAAAACTAAATTTTTATTTTTAGTTTTCTTTGTCAGTCATTTATTTCGCAATGGAGTATGTCCAAGAAACTAAATCCAGCCATGCATCCCCAATGCACAGTTCTTTAAAAGATCATAGTGTTAATCTAACTGCATGCCTTGTACTAATCATTTTGTCAGTGGTGCGGATTACATTTACCAGCATGCGATACATGTTCCAAAAAAATTACATGAATAAATTACAACAGTAACTACGGTAAACTAATATTTTAAATTGCATTTTAAATACAGACTATGATGACTAACCAAATTTTTGCCTACAGAGTACGGGATGCCATGGGCACCCGTCAGTGGATATGTGCCAATCGCTAAAAGTAACTCCGGTCAGGGCGAAAGTCTGCTAAGAGCACCAAATGGACGACTTGAAAAGAGGCGGAGCTTCAGTCAGGTGTGGGAAACAATTCCTATCTCCATGGATACCGCAGCCGAACATAACCTTCATTTATCTGTTTGGCATCAAATGTCCCGGATGAGATGTACGTCAAGAAAATTGATTGTTTGTAATTTGCCATTTTTTTTTTCATGTAAACATTAATTAATGTATTTGCGTATCTTAACCATTAAGTAGAAACTACTAGTTTTTACCCTTGCGTGCAAATCTATGAATGCGTAACATTTTTGCTTTCTGCAATTACCAACTAACAAATCCGCATGTTTGTAAACGAGCTTTGTTTCCCACAGTACTTTTCCCCTGCGGTGACGTCAGGGGGCGTGTACTTCAAGTCGTCCATTGCCTGCAGGTCAGGGATTTACAAACACCATTTTCGCATGTGGGAATCGTGCTGGATGATGCCGCTGGTCGGCGGGTTTTCTCGGGGTTCTCCTGTTTCCCCCGCCCTTTCATTCTGACGATGCTCCATACTCACCTCATGTCACCCCTCACCAGCGCTGAAGACCTCGATGTTAAGCGCTGACCAAAATGTCTCACTCACCCCTTTCTACCTGCTTTCCCCTCACTAAACCATTACAGTTCGCGCCAATCCAAACATACGTGTGCATTTTCAGTAAACTAACAGGGAACGTCGGTTTATCGATCAATGAAAGTTCTCGATATAATAAGATGATTTGGGGTGGTGCATAAATAAATAAAATAAATGATAGTATTTATTGAAAATTATATGTTTCCACGAAACGCGTGTGTAAACATAAAAAAGAACAATGCTAGACAAACATTTTTCCTTACTGGCGTTTTCCAAGGCGTAACACCTGACGCTGAAATGTCTTCATTTGATTGCAGCACAAAATATTACGCCAAAAACTACGAGTTCCTATTTACGCTCTATTGCGAGTGTTACTTTTTAAATTTTGAAATGGAACAAATATCGTAAAACCTCTACACATATTTATTGAAAATTGTTTACATTATGTAGCCTAATATTTTCAAAATAAAAAATTATGGAATTAACCAAAATTATATGTTTTTTCTTCGAAAAATTAGCCTATAGGCTAGTATAAACAATTGC
Organism: Medauroidea extradentata; assembly: GCA_003012365.1. NCBI lineage: Eukaryota > Metazoa > Arthropoda > Insecta > Phasmatodea > Phasmatidae > Medauroidea > Medauroidea extradentata. The sequence continues at coordinate 13,893 of PNEQ01001184.1, forward strand.
CTACAAATATATGTAGTGGTTTTACGATGTATGCTTTCTATAAGGATTAAATGATAATAATAACAATAACAATACTAGCAAAATAGTGTAAATAGGAACTTATGGCAGTACGAGTGCGTTGCTGCGGCAAAATACCTGCTGTAAAGTTGGCGAAAACTGTTACCTAGAATATTTCATTTTTAGTTTTTCTAATTCATCTTCAAAAAACTCAGATGTCAGAATTCATGTTTTAGCGTTAATTTGTTGCCGAGCCTTCTTATTAGCATTAGTAATATTGTAACAGCGGAAAGTTGTACACGCTCTTCAAACATCGCAGAAATTAGTTTCTGTTTCAGGCAATTGGAATTGCACTCACGTTAGAAGTGGTGTTTTATGAATGACTAATTAATTTCCGCTGCCGTCTTTACAGGAACAGGCACTTATTTCTTGTGACTCTCCCCACTTTTCAAGCGCCTTTAAAAGCTATCAGCTATCGTGTATCGTGACGGAATGAGGCGAGGTCTCTAATGAAGCGATGGCGATGCCGGGCTGATGTGTCACGGGAAATGGAAGTCATCCCTTACAATCGTGTGACAACGCCCAAAAAGTCTGGGAATGTTTCAACCTCGATATAAACCAAAGGAGAATAATCATCCTATCTTTGTTTCCATGTTCTCTGCACGCAAACATACCAACAATGTGAACGGTCATTTTAATTTACAGAATTTTTCCCCGCTTCAAGCATTCCCTAAGGCGTATCAAAATTTTTCTTACATTTCTTGCTTAAATGTTACGTTACCACACCATTTCTTACACTGTTCGATAATAAATTACATCCATACTATCTTACATTTGTTGGAAGCTGAGAAATAACACGATCTTAATCTTCCAACAAAAGTTCAGATAATAATATGAGAGTAATTTATTATCTAGTAATGTAAAAAAAAGTGTAGCAGACTAACATATAGAGCATGAAATGTAAAAAAAAATATTGATACGCCTTCAGGAATGTTTGTAGCAAGGAAAGTACTTAAAATAAAAGATGGCCGTGCATCATTCACCTTAACACAGTATTATATGTAGTAGTTTTGCCAGAAATACATACCTATACCTAGGTCATTCATGGTAAAACCGAGTGAGGTGACGTAACGGTAACTTGCCAGACTTGCATTCGGGAGAACAACGGTTCGATTCCCGGCCACCTTGATTTTGTTTTACATGATTTCCCGAAATAGCTGCACGCGAATGCTGTGATGGTTCCTTAACGAAGACATGGCCGATTTCTCTCTCAATTCCTGTCCTTGAGTAAATGTCGAGTGCAGCCTTCTCTAATGACCTCGCTGTCGATGAGACATAAAGACCATTATTATTATTATTATTATTATTATTATTATTATTATTATTATTATTATCATCAATAATAGTTTAGTACTTTGGTCTATCAAAAATCTTAAATCTAGTAAATCTTCAGGACCTGATGGTATCCCTAATTTTATAATTAAAGCCTGTGCTGAAATCTTTGCCCCCGTATTAACTAAGGTCATTAATACTAGTTTGTCTTGTGGTATTTTTCCTAACATGTGGAAACAGGCTAACGTAGTTCCTGTTTTTAAAAAAGGAGATAAACATAATCTAAATAACTACAGGCCTATTTCGCTTCTTTGTACATTTTCTTAAGTATTGGAAAAAATAATACACAAACATATTAATTTTCACTACAAGAATATAATATCCAATTGTCAACATGGTTTTCAGTATAAAAGAAATACTACAACTAATTTATTTAATACATTAATGAAATTTATAGTGCTGTCATAACGAGAGGTCAATATGATGCAATATATTTTGATCTAAAAAAAAAAGCCTTTGATACTTGTCAACATTCCATCATTCTACAAAAACTTAACAACTTAGGTCTCGATTGTGCCTATATTAAATGGATTCAGAGCTACCTGATGAACAGAACTTTTACTGTCAAAGTTAAGAATGTCTTTTCCACTTCCTTTCTTGCATCCTCTGGCGTCCCTCAAGGCGGCACTTTGTCCCCTCTTTTATTTAATTTGTTTATTAATGATATTGTACAACAATTAAAATTTGCTAATTGAGTATTATATGCTGTTGGCCTGAAAATATTTGCTAAAATTAGTAATATAACCGATTTCATTAAACTTCAAGCTGATATTGACTAAGTACGTAAGTGGTGCAAGAATAATAGCATGAATCTAAATTATGATAAAACTATCTGTATTACATTTACGCGTAAAACTAACCCTATAAAGTTTGACTATTTGGTAAATAATTGCAAAATTAAACGTAATGATAATGTACATGATCTTCGAATATTATTAGATAGTAAACTTTATTTTCATTCACATGTTGATAATTTAATCTCCAATGCTCATCGTACTCTAGGGTTAATAAAATTCCTGACCTATAATGCTTCTTCTCCTGATTCCTTAATTAGCCTTACTATGCTTTGATTAGGTCCAAGCTAGAATATTGCTCTGTTATTTGGAATAGCATTACCATCGCGGACTTGAATCGTATTGAGTCAGTACAATACAAAATATTTAAAACTATTTACATGAGATTCTCTCAACCGTTAATGCCTTTCAGTTATGTGGATATTCTTACTGATTTTAATACAACCACTTTACATGCTCGTAGGATGGTTTATGATGCTCTATTTGTATTAACTCCTTTCTATATTATTTTGATTGTCAAACTACTATAAACAATACAGGTTTAAAGGTTCCTAACCGTATTAGTAGAAACTTTAATATTTTTTACGCATTGTCTAAAAATAAAAACTTAATTAACAGATGTATATTCAATTTTAATGATATTTGTAAATTTGATCCTTTTAAGGATAGAAAAATTGTATTCTGGGACTTTAAATAAGGTTGATCAAGTGTGACTCAGCTCTGTCTGTCTTCTTTTTAAATGTTTTGCTGCATGTTGTCCTGTCAGTGTGTGTTGTGTCTACTACTTTGTTTTGTATGTCTGTATTCATTTGTATGTCCTTTGTTAATTGTTTATCCTGTGTTTCTGTATTTGTTTTATGTATTTGTATCTGTTAATTGTTTAGTGTCATCCTGTTATTGGTCGCAATACTGTTGGATGGCACTTTAAACATAATAAATAAATAAGTAAATAAATTATTATTATTACCATTCAGCCTACTTGTATTTTGCAACAACTATTTAATGAAAACATCACAAACAGATAATAAACACAGTGTTTGCACATTTTCAACGTCAAAATATGTATTTTTATTATTATTCTTTCAATAGACTATAATTCACTTCACAGTTAACAGCTTACAGAAACTGTAACAGCAAGCAAGAAAAACAGGGGGAAAAAACTTTGATACGGTACTTAAAAAAAAGACTGAGCATTCGCTTCTAGATTATATGTACCAGTGTTAATTTAGCCGAAACATATCCCGAATGAAAACATGTATTTTGACATTTCGCTGGCCACATATCCGTCTGCATTTACAGCTTAGATTCTGAGCCAAGTTAAAGAAAAAAATAACTGTCATTAGCTCGTAAGTAAAAATTCCATAACCAACTAAATTATATCCATGGTTTTCAGTTATACTTACGGTAGTTGATGGCTACATTGCAACACTATCTTTCAAGGAAAGTTCGTTTGTATGTTTCCAATGTATTTCTAACAAAGATTGCACTAAAATAAACAATCTGCTCATTACAACTTATGGCGGTGTGCCTCTCTCTTACAGTCTCACAAACGTTTCCCTGAATAGGTATAAAATCTAACCATTCAAATGATGCATAGTAACCGCAGTGCCGAAAATCATCCGAGGTAGTGAGGTACAAAGCTGAACACAAGTTTTTGGATGTTATTTTAAATAAATATATAAATAAATAAACAACTAGCAACTGGCAGTCATATCAGATTAGGCTGGCACATGGGTGAGTTGTGTGAGCTCCTACGAAGGTTTCTGGCCCCCTCCCCTTTCCATTTCACCGAGAAAAAAAAAAAACAATTTTGAGAGAGGGGAGAGAAACGGAGTAGGCCTACAGCGGCAGAATGGAGCACCCAAAAAATGTTGTCAGAATAAAACTTTGGTGCGTTGTGCATGCGCCCGCAAATGTTTCTATAAAAAAACTAGTCTATGCTTTAGGAGAGGGCGGAGGGGCAGGAGCAAGAGAGGACCGAAACAAATTAGTGAAAAAAATAAAAGGGGTATCACAAATGTTGCCGGAAACAGCTAGTATTCATGATAAAACTACTCACGAAGAGCTTACATTGTATATATTTAATTGCGGTACAAGATATTACGATAAAATAATGTAAAATACTGGCAAAATATTCGCTCACACACTTTTAAATAAATATTACCTTCCCAGGATTGCAGTTCTTCAAATTTATTTTACCGACTTCTTAAATAAAACCTTACAAAATATTGTCAACGGATTATTAATATTCTTAATATTTACTTTCCAACCAGTGAAATTTTTTTAGAAATGGTTACAAACTTAGTGTATTTACGATTTATTTATTTATCGTATGGAAAGGCAACAGAAGTAACATTTTAAAAGAATATACTTGTAAAAAGACTAGAATGTTTGTTGGAAGCACCAACATTTATAAATAAATGACAAGTTGTAGCTTTGATAACGTAGTTGGATGGTCCATCATACTTCCTCAATATGAGGCCATTCTTTAACGAGGTGCTCAACTATCTGGGAAGGAGCTCCGACTCCGCAATCATAGGCAGGAGACTCCCGAAATCTCCACTTACAATGGCGTTACAGCATAGCGTGGCATCTTCTTAGGCGGTTTAGTTCAGGTTACTGGTGTGTCCCTTTAGGTGAAATTTTGACTCCAGTTGTAGGATCTTGCGAACACCTTGGTGTTGCACAGGCGCGTAACTGTTTGATCAAAAATTCCGCGACAGCGTTAATACATTTGGTGGAAGAACATGCAATGTGAATAAAAAATAAAAATACGAATGTCTTAAATCTGTTATCTAATTAACCGCGAAAACAGACATACATATGCACTATTTTTCGAGGCAACTTAATATTTTTAACACCCGACTTTACAAAATTCTAAATAAGATTTAGCAATTTGGCAGTGCTGTTGCATTTTACATTTTGAACGGTTTGGAAATACTGATTTCTTAATTTTTTACCTAAAATAATCCTAAATCATTTTTGTTCCTTGGTTGTAGATCGTAACCTAAAAATGTCCTCTACGTTCACACTTCCGCTTGTAACCAGTGGCAAATTCATTTAGGGGGGGGGGGGGTTTATAAATTTTAAAAAATATCAGCCATCCCAAAAGTGTAGTTACATTCTCGAGCCATTTAAAATACGGTCATGGTGCCAGGCTCTTCGTAACGATATACGAGGTAACTACCTCCAGTCAAAGATCGAATAAGGAGGCGGGAAAGTTACAGAGTAGACCCCCAGTACGCTTATAAGAAAGCCACCAACAAGGCAGTTCGCTTCTGTAAATCTAGATATTCCTTGTCAAAGCGAAGAGCACGTAATCCTAACTGCGCAGAAACAAGAGTCGTGCAGGTCTAGGAAACAACGGCCCTCCGCTTTCTAACGAAACGCTGAGCAGGGTCAAGGTGCACCAGCACGCCTGGCAAAGAAGAAAAAGAAAGGGTTGGGGAGGGGTAACGGGAGGTCGGGCCGCCTATTTTTGTTTTACAAAGCGTGTGCAGGTTTCCGTGAAGCGACGACAGCGCAGCGGCGCGAAGGAAGAGAGACCAGCCGGGCGATATCGCGTTCCCCGGGCACTTGAAGTCACGAGCTGTGCTGTGACCGGCAGTCACGCTTTGCTACCTTCCGTCTCCCCCCCCCCCACCTACCCTCCTTTATCCCTACCCTTGCCCCGACTACACATTGGCCTTTCAAGAGGAGCCTGGCAGGCCGCTTACTCTTTGGCCCATAATATGAGAGTCCTAACTCCCATGTTAACAACGAGAACCTTATTTTCGACGAAGACCCTCGAAGAATCCCAATCCTAGTCCCTAATACTAACGACAGAACACTAATGATGGCGAGATACATTTCAGTATTTCCGGTCCAAAATATTGTCATTATTACATTTAACTTTACAGCATATTAAATAAATGTATACTTAAAAACATGCGTTATTACATAAGTATAATTTCATCCCGATGTTATTTGAATGTAATACTACTTTTCGTAGATATTTGTCCAAAGGAAGAGGAAAACTTCGGCAATCTTCGGTTAATGGTTCGTTTCCCTTACTCTAGTTATACATAACACGTTGGGCTCGCGTTCGGGAGGACCCGAGTTCGATTCCATGCCCCGATAATACTGACTTCTGTTTTCCATGGTTTCTAGAAATCGCTCCAGGCGAATGCTGGGATGTTCCTTAACATACGTCATGTCAGATTCCTTTCCCCTTTCCTGTATTATGCGTATTGTTTCTTAAAGAAAAGCTCAATAAAAATAGTTTATTTCCATCCCGGGCAAAATGGGACTGTAATGATTGCTAACCTAGCAGCAACACAGCGTAAAAGTACTAAAAATAATATGAGTACAGATAATATAAGTTCACACGGCTTCAAGATATGGACTTATTAACATCACAATGCAAATTGAACCACCGGATGTTTCCAATATCTTTTATTACCCCTTAGTTTGAGAACATAATCCTGTTTAGGTTTGAAAAAGATTGTTTCGTATTTTAGCCGGGTTCCTTTAGGTACTTTCAATTTATGTCAAAATTATATTTTTCCCATGTTTTATCATTACTGTTAAAACTTGAGTATCTTGTGACATTAAAGGATTAAATTCTCAGACGAGATGGACTTAAATCATGTTCGTCCCATAATATGTAACAAGTATAAATATGTCAATCTTATCAGTGAAAAACTAACATATTTTATATTATTTTTTATTTTCAGTATAAAATGTTCTAACTTAGGATATCGACTCAAGTTTGACACTTCTAGAAATTACGGGTGTTGCCTACCTAGGAGACCTGTCGTGAGCTCAGACGAAGTATTCGGACAACAAAAGTATCTGCACTGAGATGAGGAAATAATGCTACAACACGAATGTGGAAAAAAAATTTAGAGTATTGTTTTGTTTTCCTTTGAAAACGAAAATACTTATTTGTTAAAAGTATTGAAAAAGTCGCCGGAAAGATCCTGGGCAACTCAAGGCCACACATGTAAAGGTCTTATCTTGCTCCCGTCAAACTAAGGGGTAGACAGCGCCCTTGCATTGCTCCCTTGCCTTTACCGTTTATGCAATAATATTTTTTCTTATTTTAAAACGAGAGCAGATATCACAAATGTGTTTGGCAGTTTTGTTAAAAATGTTATTTTGCCACGATAACTATTTTTTTTTCAAGACAAAATGTACGACTCAAACTAATGTCACTTAACAAAAATTCGTTGCTTATATAATTAGCTAAAACCCTAGTACATATCGTCTTGAAAAAATTAACCAAGACGGTGAAAACTATTTTAAACAAAACTGCCGAACATATTTTTTTTATGTCTGCTCTCATTCAGGCTTAAAAAATTACTATAACGAAAAAAGTATAAGTATAAACAGGGAGCATGGCCTAAGCTCCGAGTATTATTTTATTTAAATATTAGTATTTTACTACCATATTTCGATGTTGATACACAATCGCAATCGTTTCGCTCAAGCTCTAATTCGAGGTTTCGTTCGCCTTTGCTCGATGCCGTAAATCATCGTTTTCCGTACAAGATTTTCGATACGTTTTTTATTTTGCACAGATGTGGCATGTTGCTAACAAACAAGGACCATAGCTTATATATTCGGTAATATATGAACTTAAAGGACTATAAAATTCACAAATGCATTCCAACAAATCTCCTTAAATCATATTCCACATGCAAAATCCAAAATGTACATCGTTTCGGTATTCCAGTGACAAGAACGCTTTCATCAGTCAAAATAAAATTAAGTAGTTGATGCACTTTACTACTTATCAGACGTAAACGGTGATTTTCTGCATTATTACATGACATTTTGCCAAAATTTCACAAACCAAAACTCATACGTAATTACTATAACGGGCCTTTCTCACAAATTTCACTGAGAACATATGCGTAATCTGCATGGGAAAACTAGCCCACGAGTTGAAATTTTTAATTTTGGAGGTGATTTAACGTAATTACAGCCATTATAAAATATTACATTTGAAACGCCCGCGACAACAGTTTTTCACAACATGGCTGCCGCTGTGACGTCATCAGCCAGTACAGCAGCCGGCACTTGACGGGTCTGAATCTATATTTTTTGTCAAACATACGGCTTATTTATTTAAATGGTGTTTCAAGCCCATGTGTACGGCATATGTATTTATTCTACCCGAAAATCACGTTAACAGTCTGAGATGTCATAAAAAAAACCTAACAACGAAATGGTTTTAGAATAATACACCATGTCATTACTCTTTGTGAGACCTATAAATGGTTGCCGCAAAACGTTTTTAAGTGAACAATAATTTAGTGATTAAATTATTAAATGTCGTGTTCTGTATTCACTTACTGTAGATGTTATCGTCATAATACACCAGATACTTAAAAAAAAAAGCTAAAGTTGCTCTGAAAGCATTGAGTCACAATATCCAAAGAACATTTACGCTTAAATACAGAAGTTGGAACATTATACAAACAAATAAATATGTAATTTTAAAAATAATCAGCAATTTTATTTACCCCATGATAAAAGCTAATTTTTCTGGAAGCTTAGATTTTTTTATATTACATACTATAGGAAAGTAGTAATGAACACTGATCAAGTTCAAGTAATATAACACGTACTGTAGGTTATTCAATAAATGTTGTCACTTAAAAATAACGTAACGAAGTTACAAGTTTATTTCGCGACCGCAACAAACAAACGCAAGGCGTGAAAAAACCAGGAGCAAGCCATAAAGATTGAGAACATTTACTCTTCTGCCTTGTACGTGCGTTGACCTTTATGGTAGTCCAATCTGCTTTCATATAATGCACCAGCAGCACGCGGTGCCGTTGTTCCCTGGCGGTCACCATCCAAGTGCTAGCAATGCCCAAAGCCACTTCACTTCAGTGATCCGATAACTAATATAACGTAGAACCTGTTCCAGTCCGCGCCGTGGCAGTAGCAGTTTTCATAACTATCTGTTATGTATGTGTCATAACTAGACGAAACACTTTTCAGCAAAAAAAAAAAATGTTTCCTTATACTTTCATGTGCGTTTTACGGGAAGGCTAATGCAAGTACACGTTTCAAACTTTTTACTCCATAAAATTTAACTACTTATTTATCGTTAGATTACCAAATATTTGGGTGCATATCAGTTCAGCAACCAAAAATATACCACGATGGACCTATTATTTTTGTACACTATTTTCATAGCAACGTCATTAAATTCTGGAATAACGACCACGTAAGTTAGTACTTTTTGCGTAACTGATACAAAGTACAAAATGACAATGTTTAATATTGAAATATTTAGCCTAATTAGTACTACGAACCTTTTAAATCAATATGTTTTTTTAATCGGCCCCTGACTTCATCTTATCGTAGAAAGAATTATTCTTGAGAGGACAATTGAATGTCTCACAGAGATGAGCTATTGGCAAGAACACTTGTACGTCAGCTAAGCGACTTGCACCTAGACGCTTAAGTTGAGAGTGATAGGCCTACACATGTCTAAGGACACCCTTATCACTTCCCAACATTTAACTTTGTTGTTACAATTTTAGGGTATTATTATTGACAAGACGTCATTCAAAAGTGCTTAGTTTTAAGGCAATGATCTTTCATTTATTTCAAACAATTGCTAATAACTGAAATATTTTTAAACCAAATGCTTTGAAAAAGTTTGAAACTTTATACA
>PNEQ01001184.1:23850-35433 GCA_003012365.1 Medauroidea extradentata
TTTTTTTTTTTTTTTTTTTTTTTTTTTTTTTTTTTTTTTTTTTTTTTTTTTTTTTTTTTTTTTTTTTTTTTTTTTTTTTTTTTTTTTTTTTTTTTTTTTTTTTTTTTTTTTTTTTTTTTTTTTTTTTTTTTTTTTTTTTTTTTTTTTTTTTTTTTTTTTTTTTTTTTTTTATAATGTACCGCTTCCTAGCAAAAGAAAAAGTATTTTGCTTTATTTTGGCTTACTTTGACAACAAAATATTTTATCTTTCAGGGGCAAAAATCTAAAAATCCGTTTGGTGTATTGCAACCGAAAAATTCAGATACAAACGACGATGTATAAGTGTTAAAACTGCCAGAATGAATTTTTGATATATTTATTGATTTGCGTTAAAAATAATATTTTCGAAACCACTGCCTATGCCACTTGACGAGTGAAAGGTAAATGCTATGTTATGTTCCAAGAAATGTAGCATGAATCCTGTAACCGCCAGCCAGCCCACAGGTATAGACAGGTAGGTACGGCACGTAACGGCAACCCTGCATGCGGGCACTGGCGGTTACAACATGGCGCGGCACCAGCACCTCACTAGTGGTGCAACACCACCGCCATGCCACCGGCAGAAAAGATCAAACGAGTTCTCGTTCTGCCTTTGCTCGCTGAACCAAAAGTTGTTGACACCTCCAGCCTTTCCTAACCGTTCAGTCTCCCCCCACCATCTTCTCTGGAGAGTGGTGTGAGTTGTAAACTGGGTCCCTCCTCCCGTCTTTTGACGGTGCCCTACACAATTATTCTCATAACGATCCCCAGGCCTCTGCATTGTGTCACCTGCCCCACCACTTACACCTCATTAAGTGGAAGATTGGAATATGTACAGCAATACTCGAACCTCCTGCAGGAAGTGTGCTCCATTCAAGCTCAGCAATACTGTAAGTTACCAACGCAGAAGAATGAACGAACGATGATACAGGAGTGGCAGCAGGTAATCATGGATGGTACTAATTTATGTACGAATACAAGCCAAAGAAAAAGTAACGCTTCAGATAATGCCTTCACTTTTCCATAATTAAGAACTGTGAAGGAGGAGGGGTAGTGGATAAGCTTACGTGCACTGCAAATCGCTATTACCATTACAGTGCAAAGAGCATAACAATTTCTATAGTTTCTACTATACAAAGTTTTGCAGATTCAAGAATAGGTAAATCGCGATAAAGTGAGCATTTTTGAAGAACATAGTGCCTAGAAAAATAATGACATAATTTCCATAACAACCTCAGCCGTTGACTTATGAGTTCACTACAATCTATACACTTTGTATGCTTCTTAAGAGCGGCGCCTATCCGCGCGTGAGAGGCTCAAAAGCGACGGAGCAGTAAGGTCGACCTTGAAGCGCGCATCAAATGCAGCGTCGCCTCAACAAGACAAGCGCTGAACTAGCGTACACAGTTCTTGCCAAACGGTTTTTACTATGCGACATTAAGTAGTTACAATATGATTTTATTGGTGGAAAGTCTGCAACTAAGTTCAGTGCAGGTCGCAATCTGAGTTTCACATACATCCGGTTAGTACATTTTGATGTACGGAAGTCTGAAAAGGCCGTTTTTTGAAATTTTGGAGGTCTTAGAAACAGTGTAATGCTGAGGTTCCAAACTTGTCTGGAGTTTGTTTTCTTTTCGTACGTTGGCACAATGGACACACATGGAATATTTTCACAGAAAAAAAAACATGTTTACGAACACATTGCAACGCATTTGAAGGGTGGGATAGGCGGCCGCCTTAAGGGCGCACTATACCGCAATTTTCATCACCATTTTTTATTTGTACCACATATATATTTTTTTAATTTTATACACAAAATGCGACTGAATTTGGCTCTTATGAAATGTTTTTTATATCTCATAGTTTTCGCGTAATGGCTTGTTAAAGTCATATTTTGCATGTTTCCGTTTTAACGACTACACTAAAACCAACCGATATACCAAACTCAAAAAAAATCTCAGTGGATAAAGACATTGCAGACTACAATGACATGCTCATAAAATTAAAGAATAAAAATTATTTGAATTAAAAAAAATGCTGAAACTGAAAATAAAAATTCTAAAAATTCAATATGTTTTTTTGACTTACGTAAGTGAAATTATTCACAGTGAAATAACATATGACGGGCTATGCAATAAAACATTTTTAAAAAATCCTGTGAACTATTTTTGTATTTAAAAAAAATCTGAATTTTCAATTTTTTTCTTGTATATTTACGATTTTTTTAAATTCAAAATATTGCGTTATGGTCTTTAAAATCCTTTATTGCATAGCACATGGGATGTCATATCACAGTTAATTATTTTGTTTATGCAGGTCAGTTGGTTTTCACTATTTGCATGGCAGCAGAACAAGCAAATTTTGACTTTGTTGCACCGTTTTGAGAAAAATTTTGGGAGCTAAAATTGTTTTGTAAGAGGAAAGTGCACCCACAGGAATCGTCTACAAAACTAACACTATTTCATAAAGATATAAAATTATGATTTTATCGCACTTGAACACCCGTAACTCTCCTCTCTACTTGGGACTGGAACGCGCAAAATGCGTCCACACAGACGGCGTTGTGGAATTATCTCAGTTTGAGCGGGGCTGACATCATGGCGGAGAATAGCGCGACACGTTGTAAATGTGTCTGCAGAGCAAATATTTCTTGGCACAATCGGACAGAGGAACGTGATTCGCCCGCCCGTACGCCTGTTCCCGAACAGTAGCGACAATATAGATGTAGACCTACGTCAAGTCCTGTGCATGCCACCTAAAACTCGAGCCTGGAGAAACAAAATGATAGAGAGTTGTTTTATCTGAAGATAGAAGTTTCTGCGTCGATGCTATTCGTATGCGTGTGTGACGACGACCAAGTGCGAGAAACCTTCTGCAGTATACGCGACAAAGGCACGCGGATTTGAGGGGGGGGAGGTAAGGTAAGTTGGTTTTACGTCTCGTCGACAGCGAGGTCATTAGAGACGGTAAGACATAACTTCGAACAACGATAGGAGCTGGGAGAGGAGCCGACCATGGTCTTTGTTAAGAAACCATCCTATCATTTGTCTGGAACGATTTCGGGAAACCGGAATCAGGATGGCCGGAGCCGGGGATCGAACCCGGATCCTCCCGAATGCGAGTCCAACGTGCTACCGTTGCGCCACCTGACTCGGTAGGAGGGGAGGGGGAAGCATAGGGACCCCTGATTTTCGCTAAAAGATTTTCTCACCACTTTATTTCAGTACCTTATGTATAATCTGCAGCTCTGCTTCGCGTTTTTTGGCAGCGCGTCTTTGTGTAGAACCAGCATCACATCGCTTATTTTGACTGCACCAATCAAAACAAGGTTACTGCGACATCACATTTCTGTGATTAGCAGGTAGAACCCCAACACCCTGAGAGTTAAACACATATCACTGAGCACGATGCCGAGCTGCAGGCGTGCACGAAAGGCATTGAAACTAAGTTGTGCTGTAAACATCTTTTCGCAATCATCACGGGTCCCTACTCACTCGCTTTTGAATTTGATGTTCACTGTGAACGCACGTGGGGTGGATTGAATGTCGTGTGGGCCGGTATACGACAGCCGTGACGACGTTTTCCTGAAACAAAAATTTACATACGCTCCTAACAGCACTCACTGCAGTATTAAAAATTGCATGTCGTGAAAAGATAGCACAACGGTCGTAAATATAACACTGAAGTAGAACTCAATTAACGAGAAAAAACCTCCAATGTGTCTAAATGGCAGACATGCTTGCTGCAACAGATATACATTAATCAAATTTACTGTTCTATCTGGGAAATGTCAACAAAATAACGACGTCACCGCATTTTCTATACGTACTACTTAAGCTTGAAGCTAAAATATCCCCCACGCCCTTTTACATCATACTTGCATGAATAACACTATATAAATACTGATTAAACAACGACAATATTATACTTAAGCGTCTAGAAGTACGAACAAAATCTTAGCTTTACACAAAGTTTGGATACAGCAAAGAACATTGAAATTAAATATTTAGTTACTTATGTGGCTTTTATCTGCACAACCTCTGTTCGTTATCACGCACTATCGACTGAGACCTGCGTCAACGACACGGACTAAGTGCCGTTCGATCGATGCGAAATACCTCTTGGCTTCTGCGAGCCCACAGGATGTAAGCATGAACCGTTTCTTCAGTCAAACTCCAAGTTGTGGCGCTTAAATGTAACAACTTGAATATTGCACTGCAAAATATTTGTTCCAAACCTCATATCCCATCATTCATATTCAAGTCCCTCTTCCTCTCCCTCCCTCTTCTCTAGTTTTCCCAGTCAAAAGTTTATATTCCACAAATCGAATGCGACGGAAACATCTTGCAGTGTTTATAATTTGCAATACAAACTTTTAAGAGAGCGTGAAAAATTAGTAAGGACAAAAACGTGGTTAGGAATCTATATGTTTTATAACGTAAAACGTTTTACAAGCTTTATGATAAACCTTATGCCCGAGTGAGGCATTTGTTTTAAAGTAATTTCTCGCGCTGGAATCAAACGTATAATCTTTCAACGACAGAGGTGGTGCCACCAAGTAACCATAGCGCTGATTTATGCACCAAACATTATTTGTCCTACGTTATTCGGGTGAAATATGCAAACGACAGTAAATCAACATATCCACGGCCAGTGTAAAACCGTAAGCGGAAAGGAAGGAAAGACAGACATACGTGATTAATTAAGGCCATACTCTAGTTTCTACGCTTGTTACGATAATTATTATTTTAAGCTTAAAAAAGAGCAGATATCACAAATCTATCTGGCAGTTTTGTTTAAAATGGTTCTTCCCGTGATAGTTAATTTTTTTTTTCAAAGCAAGAAATTATAATGATTTCGATTAAAAAATCAACCATCATTTCGTTAATTACATAACTAGCCAACGTGGAGAAGACGATTGTAAACAAAACTGCCAGGCAGTTTTTTGATTGCTCTCGTTTAGGCGTAACTAATTAACATCGCTAAAAAAGTATAAACTGGAGAGCATGGCCTTGAGTTCCTGGTTCGTGCCTAGAGTTATTTACGTAGTGCAAGTGCAAGGTGGAAGTATGCACACGAAGACAAGCTTTGCCGAGATTCGCGTGTCAGTAGAACGCTCTGCACCGCACCCAAGGTCTCTCGGTGAAGCACATTCATAGCACCTGGCACGCAGCGGCTGTCTGAGAATTGTGAATAACTACGACAGGAATTTAACTCCTACAACTGGCTCCGCTCTCGTCCCGTTGCGTGTCGACGAAAATGCCTCCTTTCCCCTCCGCCCCAACCCCCAAAAACGTCAGGGTTCGCAAACTGCAACACGCGCTCCTGGACGAGATGAAGCCCACGACGGAGAATAAAGGGACGCTACATAATTTCTGCTCGTGCTGACGACGCGGTATATCCGACTATGACGTCAAACTCGTGTGACTTCTGATGCTTTCTCCTTTACGAGGCCGTCGTTCTGATGCGCCACACAGCAACACCGCAAACAACACTAAACATTTGTTTTGACACGATTAAGCCTTTCTCAATCGCACGTAAACGATCCACAGTCTTACACATATCAAATAAAATAGGCCGGATCACGTATTCAACCTTGCTACTAGATAAATGTCTATACTATGTTTGTTAATTGTTACTATGGTTATGTTTACAACTGTATAGCCACAACAGTTTAACAAGCCTAAGTGATCCCTCGTTTACCTATTTATCTATCCCTGTGTACAGACTACTACATAATCGGGCAATAATTTACATTAACTTGGTTGCTAAGAATTCGTACTATAGCCTTATTTACAACGTGATTTCACAAAGTACAGTAGGCCTAATAACTAGTATCCCCATATTTCGCACCTCAAGATCAATAGGGGCACAATTCAGAAAGTGGTCATTTTCAGTTAGGCCTCTAATGTAAAAAATCTTTCAATGGTCTTTTTATGGGAATACCGACCATTATTTAGCATACATGATAGTTGTATTTTTTTAGTTGATTCCTTATCATTGTTGTGTACTTTTCATGTTTCATAGAGAAAACAATACAACTATAAAAGTATTGTCATATGTTATTATATTCCATTATAAAAGGCGGTATCAAAGTTTCAGTGAAAACATTTTTGACACCCAAATTTGATTTTCCACTAAACCTTTAAATGCCAATATCTCGGAACCACATTTTTTTTTTTTTTTAGTTGGGCCCTACTGAGGCCTAATTGTTTTACTACTACACACACACACCACATTAACGTGCATCTTATAGGCATAATCACTAATTGCTTATTGTTTGTATGCATTCCACGATTAACTTCAATCTAATTGTATAGTGTTTCCATTCAACTGGTAACAAACTTGATTATGCCCATAGGCTATTGCCACTCTCTTCGTTCATTCTTTCACATCGTAACCATTACTTGAAGTACATATTTTGGTTTCACTTTGATGAGTTTCATGACATATTAATAGCGGCTATGTAAAAAGTAATCAATCACTTTTTTTTACAGTGCCATGTGCAATTTTATAACCCACAAGACAAATATATTTCCTGGCACGGAATAGGCACACGCACCCAAGATGTTTGAAGGGCTTGCAACGTCTTCCTCTGTTTCCACTTGTCTAAATTCACCAATGCAGGCACGCAGAACCATATCACATATCTAACCACAACAAATGTTACTTCCTGTAAACACACTTAATGCCAAGTAAATGTGGCTCTAAGCCCACAAGCTTCCCCCACAATTTTCTTCCCCTCCCTTCACTTCAAGGGTCGCCTCCCGGAGAAGCAATGCATACAAATCAGAAGACACTGGAACCAACTTGAGTGCTCTCGCAACAGACGTTTAGCACGAATGTTCTTGTGTGCCACACGAGCCATATATTCTTGAAATGTTCTGAGGTAGTCTAAGTAGACGGGGTGGGAGCTACTAGCAAACAGAAAGTGGAACATTTTAGTGGTGCGAGTCGACCAGGGCCCACAGCCCCGCCTAGAGCACAAGGTAATTCACATATAGTAGGCTACATCAAGTGGTGAGTTATCAAAGTGAAAAGAGACTTAAAACCACGGGTTCCTAAGTTACACTGGTTTTTCAAACACTATTTTTTTCTAATTCTAAAAGAGAGCAGTTAATGCAAACCTGTCACAAAAAATTTGTTAAAGTTGGTTTTATTATATGGCTTAATGTTTTGGAAGTAAAAATAAATGGTTCAATTTCGTTAACTAACGACTTCAATAAAATCTCTTTAAGTTGATGACTAACCGAAATTACTAAAAATTTTTCTTTGAAAAAATTAGGCTATATAATAAAAATATTTGTACAAATATAACGGTTTTAAAAATAATATTAAAAACAACAGCGTAAACAGAGGCCAGCGGAGGGCCATGCTTTCCTATTTATACTTTTGTTGCGACAGTTCATTTTTTAAGAGCCCGTGTCACTTAGCATTCTGAATATTTTATTTATTCCTGCTAATATATTCGGCACGATTTATTTCAAAATATTTCAACAGGGGTTTAGCCAATTATAACATCTTTCATTACGCAAATTGTATTCAAAGTTTTATATCAATTATTAATTAAAAAGTTTATTCAAAATCTAAGAAAATAATCCTCTCGCCCTATATTTCAAACTAAATAACTCATAGTATCACTTTAGTCCACAAATAAGTGCCTGCTAGTAAAATTAAATGTTTCTGTTAAGGCACAATGTCGATAATTCATCACACCCTTTATCTATTAAACGAAAATGGATAATTTTAACGAACGAGGTGACACAGCCTATTAAGATTAAACGAAAGCAGATACCATTTTTTAAAAAAAAATTCCAAAAAAAAATTTTGTTATCTACTCTGGTTTAAGCTTAAAAAATAATTCTCGCGAAAACAGAAGCAACATGAGAGCATAGTCTTAAAGAGGAGCAGGTGATAAATCAACAAATCAACATAGAAAATTGTAATAGTACAGCCGACTCGCAGTAATCCAGCCTCACCACCAGAATAAAATATGTATTCCTGTGGTTTCTGTAAACAGTTCTATTATTATGAATATATAGTACAACCTTTTATTTTATTTACGTGCAGTACTGACTAACATTGTATTATTTAACTAATTATCGCAATGAACTGCATTTTCACACTCGAAAAACATTGAAATAACATTCGTAATTGGTTCAATCAGGCTTTCTGCAATTCCAGCCCGATCAGCCGCCACATTAAGCCTACGGTATACTGATTTATCTATTTTACAGCATACAATTAAATCCGTAACTTATTTGCTTCATACAGCAAAGTATTTATGAAAAATACAATTCGAAAATTCCATCCAAATTATAACGTCTCTCGCTTGTTCATGAACTTCGTAAAGGAATAATGTCTTAATATCTGACAAAACGTAACAAAGCACAGTAAAAACATTATAATAGCACAGGAATGCGAGTTAAAATCACAAGCAACAACAAATTATTATCGACGTTTGTTTCGATAATTTCCGATGCCATACCATTTTCTGGTGCATGGACACGTAAATTAAAACTCTGCTGATCTAACAAACTGTAAGGAATGCCGAACAGATTCCCAAGTGGTATTTGTCACATGCATAATCGATCTGCAATATAATCAAATTCAATTTTTTGCCTCCGAACAGTAACTCAATAACATAATTTTTACAACAGACTAAGAACAGAATATATCATGAAAATTGTTCAAAAAACTTAACGTTTGGCTATGAAATATATATATATATATATATATATATATATATATATATATATATATATATATATATATATAGCTAGTGTAAAGAAAAATCCGCTAATATATTTATAATATAAAGGTAATAAATTTCTTATAAAAATCAAATGAATTTTTTTTCTGCGAAATAGGTATGTTCCTTTGAATTTATTGTTTTAAACAATCTACGTTTTCTTGGATTTGTTTAGCGCTTTTTAGCACTTTCTACACGGATAATTTTTCCTAGACATTAAGGAATTCTGAAAATAAATAAATAGAGTGGGAGGGAGAGTGGGGTATAGCTGCATTCCTGTCTCCTCTTAGTTAATCCCTTGTTACGTGGGTTGAGCATATAATGATAAACGGAGCTCAACGAAAACACGCGTGTCTCATTGCTTTGCAGACAAGGTTAACGCAATCGTAAAGAACAATTCACGTATATTCCTAAATTCAACCCGAGAATGTCTAGAACTAAATAAGGTTTTTTTTTTGTTAACCACGTATATGCAGTCGATGACAACACTTCGACATACTGAGTAGCCGGTTTAATATTATTTAACCGCGAGCGAAACGCGTTGGAAAACGGACACAGAAAAGTCAAAGTTCGCTGTAGCGAGCACAGCGAAATGTCACAGGCAAAATATGTACGACTTCGACACAGACGGTCACGCAACAAACCCGTACAGATACAATTGAGTTGACTGCAAGTGGGCAATGTAAGGCACTATAAAGAGTGGGTATAATCGTCCGCCATTTTGGGTCTTTCGGAGCTGGCGCAAGCCAATGCATGCGCGCGCGCCACAAAAACCTGTCTGAACTAAACTCTTCATAAATCTGAAACTATTCAACGAAATGTATTCAAAATTTTTGTATATCATTTATGAACTATGTTGCCAACGATAATGTCCATTAACTTAATTTTATGCAACTATCATATTATTAAAAAAAAAATTTAACGATGCCATGTTGACATTTGACTGGAAAATGCAGAGTAAATTATAGTAAGCGAGAAACTTTTTTGTTATACGAGATAGATGGGGGGTATCAGCGAACAAAACAAAAAGGATAGTATAAATTAACTTTCTATGCCCCTCATGACGATTTCCGCGAATCGCTGTTGTTTTGGCGGCAGGTAGAAGACAGAATATTTCGTGCGCGAGGCATGGTCTCGCACAACGACGCGAACACAACTTCACTCTTAGTTTATCTACACAATATTTACTATGTAAAACTAAGTTTCTAGTTTGTAATGTTACTGTTTACTATATACTTAATTAGATAACATAGAACATAATTGTAAAAATAAGTAGTTAAACACTGTTATTCATTTACATACTTCTATTTAACTAATGCTGTGTACCAAACATTTTACTTTTTTTTTTTTTACGGATTAAATTGATCATCCGCGAAGTAAGCTAAAGTTACACATTTTGTAATATCACAAAAACTTATATTGAATATATTTGATATTATGGTTTACATAATTTCTTTATTCTTACCAGACGTCATGTAGAAAATTGCGTAGCTATTTTATTATATTCATTAATCCATAACCTAAAATAGAGCATCAAACCAAAGCACTTTTTTTGTGCGTAACAGTGGAAGAGATACTGTACTAAAATTAATTAAATTTTAAAATATGTAAAAATTTTACAACAAGCAGTTATTTTGCGCACAGTTTAATACAGTTTCATCACTTAAAAAATATTGTTAATGCAAATTAGAATTATGACTTAGTTTTTTTTTTTTTTTGCAGAACATCTTGCATCTTTTATTTACATTTTTGTTTAAGTCCACTACAGCATATACCCTCAATTATATTCCAAATGAATATATAACGTAAAAAAATTCAACGGACACCTATATTTGAACTCATAACCCTTACAGTACAAGGCTCGTTCCTGAAATAGCTATCTGTGATCTGCCGCAACCGTCACATGAATTTTTAAGACAATAAACAGCAATCATATAATGAACTACACTTATCTGTTTATCGCAGTATAAGTACAAAGTATATGTTTTAAGTGGTCAAGGAATAAATGTGTTTCGAACAATATTGTTTCATGGACATACCCTTATTCTAAAACACGTATTTTGGTCACTTATTGTTAAGGAAAGGAATAATTCGCGAGTTCAATGGCCGACGTGTTATAATTCATTGTCCCATGTATACTCAAGCCCCGTCTATAAGTTCATTGTTTGTTGTTCCTGTGAGTAGCAGCTAGTGGACATATGGCCGGGGCTTGTGTATAAATAGATCAATGGATCCCTACAAACACGTCGTTGAACTCGCAAAATATTCCTTTCCCTACTTATTGTTATAATCTTTTTACATTTTATTTATGTAAATATCTTTACGAACGTTAATTATTATTTTTAATTATTGCCTCTGAAGCGACAGTTCGTAGTAAAACGCATATACGATATAAATATATGTCACACATTTCTGAGAATTATCTCAATGAATGAGGAACCTCTGCTGGCATGTTGAGGTTCTGGCGTTGTGTGGTGTACAAGGAAACATTTTATTGAGCGTTTAAGTTAGTGTTACAGTTTTCATTCTTAGGGGAACGGAAATTACTTAGTGTTAACCAGATCTTTATATTTACGTGGTTTATATTAACAAGGTTCACTGTAGTTTTTAAGGTCATGATCTGTCATTTATTTCAAACAATTGTAAATAACTCAGATATTTTTTAACCAAATGCTTTGAAAATAAAATTTGAGACTATGTATAGTCATACGATACACAATTATGCCAGAGCGTTTTTTAAAATAATGTAGTTTGCTAGGAAAAAATTATTTTGCTTCATTTTGGCTTATTTTGACAACAAAATATGTATTATT
>PNEQ01001187.1:0-68938 GCA_003012365.1 Medauroidea extradentata
GCTTCCTTTGGTTTTTCATCAACCAAAACATAATGCACACCATTTTTCTCAAGAAGTAACCGTATTCGAAATTCCCAATTTGAGAAACCAGTTCCATCAAACGGTTTGATACATGTCTGCACGTAACTTGATGCACCAGCCATGACAGGACGAACCCCAACTCCGTCTAATGCGCCAAAATACGATACTGCCGACACACAAACACTTCACTCCTTGTACTGGGCCCATAACCTATTAACAATGCAGGTATAGCAAATAAGAAGTAAAGTATACTTTGACAGATATGTATTCGCATCCTTGGAGTTGTACATGACACGCAACATTCCTTGTAGTAACACACAACAGACACTGACTCTCAGCACGAGCATTTTCAGACACGAAGAACAAGCAATGTAAGAAACAAATACCCACACAACACATCACAGACAATGAGTGCCAACCTTGCACAATAGAATTGTCCAATATATACAATATACCAATACTTGCATGCATTTGAATGTTATCTCTGCCAGAAAATTATTTACCACACAGTTCTCGAATATAGTGACACTACCCCGTGTAAGATTTTATATGCCTAACAAGGTTACCTTTAACAAAAAAAAAAAAAAAAAAAAAACTAATTTACCACACAGATTACATTTGAAAGGATATCATCCTTAATGAACCTTCATTGTGTTCAGACTAATCACTTTTAGCAATAAATTATTTACCACATAGATCACAACTTAAAGAACACTCTTCTATGAGAAATATAACATACCTAACAATGTCCCATCTAAAAATTTTACTTTCAAGGAATTTCAGACTAATAGAATCTTGCTGTGTCTTTGTAAATCACCTTAGTAAAAGTATGATTTACTGAACAGTTCACAATTGAACAGACTCTCTCTTGTAAGTTACATCCAACATAACGGGGGGAAAAAAACTCATCAAACAGTTTAAATTTAAAAGTATGTTCAATTTTATTAATCTTGATGTGTCTTTGCAAATCTCCTTCATAAATACAAGATTTACCACACAGAACACAACTGATAAGACACCCTTCTGTGTGAGATATAACATTCTTAACAAAGTTAAAATTAAAAAAAAGTCTTACCATACAGTTTAAATTTCAAGGAACATCAGAATGAATTAATTTTAATATATCTTTTCAAATACCTTTAGTTGAAAGATGATTTACCACAAAATTAACAACTGAAAAGATTATAGCGTTGCAGGACAGGGGGTTTTATTTTATTTCGTGAATTAATGTCTTATGAGATCATAATTTTCTAATATGTTTAAAATTGTAAGATTATTTTCGGAAAGGAAGAGTAGAGACACAGTCATTTTTTCCTGAATGTTCTAGTTAGGGTGTAATGTTTATAGTTATGGCCAGGTGGCCTTGGTAGGAGGCTATAGCTTTTTTTTTTTGTGTGTTCTAGTTTTTTCCGCAGGAGTTTTGGCACCATTTGTTTATTTAATGTGTATTTGATAATTGTGCCCTAGAGGGTTCTAGATCATGGAACGAATGACGAAGGTCACGCCACCGAGAAACAGCCAATGAGAGCACAACGTGTGGCGCCCCTTTGCCCTTCGTTCTGGAATGTTTGCCTCCGCCATGGTTGAAGAATAAGTCGTGACGCGATCCAGAGCGGACATGCGCGGGGCTGCGGCCCAAGAATACTAGATGAAGTGAAGTTCGGGAGTGAAAAACTTAACATGAACGGGTAGCACCGCAGTCTCTTTCTTTAACCATCTTTCGGACAACCTTTAAACCTACCAAATTCGTTTTCCGCCCGTGCATGTAGGCCGCTAGGTGCAGAGAGCCAGGATGGCTACTCGTTCTTCTTCGCCGCGTGTGGATTCACCGTATGCGAATTTCTTGCCTATTTTAAACGCTTGATATAGAAATACTGTGTTTCTGCTTATAACTTTCTGTGAATCGGATCTACCGTGCCAAGACAGGGATAATGTATTTCGTGTCGATGTAAACAGTAATATAATAAACCAGAAATAGTGGAAAATAGTAAAGTATATTATTTCGGGACGAACCTTTTCTGTTAAAATTCTGACGGTGACTGTGGAAATTCAAAATTTTGTCTATAGTATGACATAACCTACAAAATTATTACTAATAAATTCTGGAGTATGTGACTACCGGTCAAGAGATATGTTCCAGCATATAACCTTGCCGGTTTGGGCTGGGTTATCCCCGAGCTAGTACACTGGTCTAGAAGGACTGGTGTGCTACATTTGTGACGAGTGGAGCTCAGGTACTTGTACCAGAGCGAAACGTCACAAGATGCTCTCCTGTGCGAGATCTCATATGCCCAGCAAGGCTACTTTTTTTCTGAAAATGATTTATCGCAAAGTTCAGAAGTGAAAGAACGCTCTCCTGTGTGAGATCTCATATGCCTAGCAAGATGACATCTGCTAATAATAGATTTACCACACAGTTGACAATTGAAAGGACGCTAGCCTGTGTGAGATCTTATATGCCCAACAAAGTTACTTTTGTCAGAAAATGATTTATTACAAACTTCACAAGTGAAACGACGCTCTCCTGTGCGAGATCTCATATGCACAGTAAGGTTACTTTTTTTAGAAAATGATTTATCGCACAGTTGACAATTGAAAGGACGCTCACCTGTGTGAGATCTCAAATGTTCAGCAAGGTTACTTTTATCAGAAAATAATTTATCACACTGTTCACAAGAGAAAGGACGCTCTCCTGTGTGAGATCTCATATGCGTAGCAAAATGACATCTGCTAATACCACACAGTTGACAATTGAAAGGACGCTAGCCTGTGTGAAATCTCATATGCCTAGCAAGGTTGCATTTGTAAGAAAAAGATTTATCACACTGTTCACAAGAGAAAGGACGCTCTCCTGTGTGAATTCTTATATGCCTAGCAAGGTTACTTTTGTCAGAAAATGATTTATCACACAGTTCACAAGAGAGAGGACGCTCTCCTGTATGAGTTCTCATATGCTTAGCAAGATGAACTCTGCTAATAAATGATTTACCACACAGTTGACAATTGAAAGGACGCTTACCAGTGTGAGATCTCAAATGCCCAGCAAGGTTACTTTTGTCAGAAAATGATTTACCACACAGCTCACAAGAGAAAGGATGCTCTCCAGTGTGAATTCTCATATGCCTAGCAAGATGACTTCTGCTAGTAAATGATTTATTACACTGTTCACAAGAGAAAGGACGCTCTCCTGTGTGAGATCTCATATGCCTAGCAAGGTTACTTTTGTCAGAAAATGATTTATCACACAGTTCACAAGAAAAAGGATGCTCTCCTGTGTGAGATCTCATATGCTTAGCTAGATCACCTCTTCTAATGAATGATTTACCACACAGTTGACAATTGAAAGGACGCTCACCTGTGTGAGATCTCATATGCACAGCCAGGTTACCTTTTTTAGAAAATGATTTACCGCACAGTTGACAATTGAAAGGAATCTCACCTGTGTGAGTTCTTATATGCCCAGTTAAGTTAATTTTGTTAGAAAATGATTTATCACACAAATCACAAGAGAAAGGACGCTTTCCTGTGTGAGATCTCATATGCCTAGCAAGGTTACTTTTGTCAGAAAATGATTTATCACACAGTTCACAAGAAAAAGGACGCTCTCCTGTGTGAGATCTCATATGCCTAGCAAAGTTACTTTTGTTAGAAAATAATTTATGGCAAAGTTCACAAGAGATAGGACGCACTCCTGTGTGAGATCTCATATGCCCTGCAAGGTTACTTTTGTCAGAAAATGATTTATCACACTGTTCACAAGAGAAAGGACGCTCTCCTGTATGAAATCTCATATGCCTAGCAAGATGACTTCTGCTAATAAATGATTTACCACACAGTTGACAATTGAAAGGATGCTCACCAGTGTGAGATTTCAAATGCCCAGCAAGGTTACTTTTGTCAGAAAATGATTTATCACACAGTTCACAAGAGAGAGGATGCTCTCCTGTATGAAATCTCATATGCTTAGCAAGATCACCTCTGCCAATAAATGATTTACCACACTGTTGACAACTGAATGGTCGCTTCTTTGTTTGAGTCCTGCAGTATGTAACATGTTCAGCTTCCTGCACTTTGCTGTTGTATTCTAACACTCCCGACACACACTGAGGGTCACCATGTACAAACTCATACTTCACAGCATCACTTTCTTCATTGCCACATTTCACATAATTGGTTCCTTCAAGCTCCGTACAGAAAATAGTCCCAACTGCATTGGTATTGAAATCCTGAAAAAAAAAAAAATTACACTGTGATGTTACACATCCACATGTCAGTCATATCAGAGCATTGTTCAGTGCAATCACTTCAGCTCCTAACATTCTACCAGTAATGAACATGCATACTTATTGTACTTTTGAAATACTACCCAAATAAAAGATGGTAGAACTGGTGACAAGGAAATATAGAAGGGAGCTACATTATAATGAGGTGATCTAACACAGAAGTATGCTATATCACATAGTTAATGCTTCTCATGGTCACACTAACTGGTTAAACAATATACGAAACATGACATGTTATTTAACGGTTTATTTTGTTCTTCAGTTTTGTAAATAGCACATAGATAAGTTTGAGTTCATATGCTGTTCTTGTCAGCAAGAAGCAGAAATATACAAAGAAAATCAACCACAGAAAAAAATATAATCAAATTTTTATTTGAAAAAATTATGAAGTTGGCAACATTTTTAAAACTTCTTTGCTAATATATTAAAAATACATTCATTAGCTATAAGTGTCCGTAAATAAGTTTTTTGCACTGATATATTTCTAACAAAATTGAAACGTAGCAACACTCGCCTCATTAAGTTTTAACAATAGACAACTTTAACTTTGGCAGCCCCTGGATGAAAGATACCGGAAGGAGCTTCCTACCACCTGTTGTTAACAAGACTTTGACCTTGAGTTGTCTTATATCTCTAGTTGCTTGGATAGTTAAGAGTAGAGAATGAGAACGATAGCAGAGTGGCTGTATGTCAATTTTATATTGAACATTATATAAGGACTTGTGATGTATCAGTTCAACATTGTATATTTCAAGCTGCAGGTTGTATTTTTGTGCATGTTTCATATTAAAAAAAACTGTAGTGTTATGGTGACTAGATACCTGATATAAAAGCAACATTAGCTGAGACTAGTATTAACAACACTAGTATTAAAGTTCCGACTTAGTTCCCTCACCACGTACCTCTTAGTTCTTGTTTAAATTATAACACTTGAGTTCATAACCTGTCTGCTGCTGTCCATGTCTTGTGAATAGTGGTGGATAAATTATTTCCTTGCAACGCTTGGCATGTGCTCTTTCCTCTCCACAGATGTATGATGTAAATGATTGGTCGTAAAGGTATCTTGAAGAGAGGAGGGAGTTAGCAGTGTAAATGAGCTTGAGCTCCATAGTGATGTTACTGCACAGTTGCCAGTTGTGTTTCAACTGCATGGATATTCTGAATATAGAATAACTGATGCCTGGAAAACTGCAGGGATACAGTGCACCACATGAGTACATTCTTCAAAAAAGGCAACACTGATTAGAGCTTTTTATAATATGGAAAAATATAACAAGAAAATTTTCTTTCAATTTCTATTAAAATTACAATTTCTATTAAAATTACATAGACTTGGAATGTTAACAACACTGAGTAACTATTTAAATAAAAATAAATATGTCAGTGTTTAAAATAGACTGAAAAGTCGAAAATAACTTTCCCATGCCCCATACAGATTTATAACCCCAAAATACAATGTCCTAACAATTTGTGAACGTGAATTTTCAATAACAATGAAAATAGTTCTAAATCTTAAAACTAAAATTGCTGTGCATTAAATAGATAATTGATGCATTAATAGAAGCCATCATCATTGCAAGAGCTTAATAGAAGTCGTCATCATTGCAAGAGCTCATGATAAACTAAACAATGTCAATGGTGTCTGGTCCCTAAAGCCTGTGCCCGAACCTTCGTTCCCCTCTATCTGACTCAACTGTAAATTTACTGAAATTATTTCTTCCTTATGCAGTATGCTATTAGAGCACAAGGGTGTAAATTTTCATCCCTGCCTTAGTAACCTTTCAGCAGAACAAAATTTTTGTGTAAAACATTGTACTGATAAAGCAACCTGATTGCAAACATAATCAACATGTTTAAACATATCAAATATAAATTTCACTTTATATTTCATTTTTAAGGCCCATACAGTCTCAGAAATATTTTTTCAAACGTTTTCACCTATTACCCAGCGTATGGAATAGGTAATATTAATTTTTCATTGCTATTCCTTACGTTTTACTCAAGAGTTTTCCTTTCAATTTGTTTAAGACTGTTTTGTGAAGTGAGTAGAAAGAATTTAACGCTTTTTCATAAAGCAAGAAGTTCGCAATTATTAGAGAGATAAGAATGAGGTAAAGCTACTGTCATCAACACTAGTCACTATGTCAACAACAGGAAAGCAAAAGAGAAATTTATGTACACACATCTGTTAAAAAAAATATCATATTTCTGTTTGTGTAGGCACTACAGTGTACAAAAGACAATTTTAACAAAAAGGCTGCAACATATTAACAAGGTGTAAGGGTAATGAAATGAATAGCTCACAACGCACGTGCATATAAAATTACTTTGGGCACGAGGAGTGTAACAAATAAATACATTGGCATGTATAAAGTCTGCAGACTAACTCTTCCTGAAAACCTTCTTTCCAAGGTGTGAGCTGGCGATTGCGAGACACTAGACATATCTAAAGAAATAATCTCAAAACCGATATAGTTCGGTGCACAATAAATGGAAGTCTATTCCATTTTAGGCTTTAAAAATAAACTACCTTTAGGGCCATTCTTACCGTCTTGACGCATGCTACGTCGCATCGTTTTGTGGTTCCCAGCATCTGCCTTGCCTTAAGCCAGTTCCCTTCTCCTTCTCCCACAGCTTCTCCCATATCATCCTGCTATCGCGCACATATTCCGTGCACTCCGACTAGGCAGCACCCTTAATATTTCCCGTGTGTCCATCCTCCGCTAGTCCTTTCACGTCCTTGTCCGAGGCAGATAGGATGGCATTGTTGGAAAACGGTGCGCCGCCTGGATAATCGCAACCTGATGCACACGCAGCTGAGCTCAGAAGGGAGGGTTACCACCCCTACAAGCAACCCCTGGCAACAGCCGCCTCGGACCGCATCGAACCTGTGCACTTGTGCCTACATCCAGAGCTCACTCATCATATCCACACCCAGCTGTGCGTGTATAATAGACGCAACTTTTGTCGGGACAGACAATGTTCCTGCACTGGAGCCGAGTGGTCCTCAAGCAGAGTTCCTGAGTCGTCTAGCACCTTGCCGGCCGAGACTTCACACTCAAATCCCTGGCAGATTTCTCTGCTAAGCTTATTCTGCTAGTTGGTCTTACAACTTTCTCTCATCGGGAAGAAGAGGGTTCCAGCATCCGCTGCCCTTCGACAGAAAGCATCCACGAGAAGTCGCCTATCACAAGACAGAATTAGCCACCACACAAGCTAGCAAGACGTCTAGCCGAGCCTTCGTCAACAGCGCTGACCTCCCCACTGGCACTAGGGCATTTCTATAGCTGCTTTCCGCCGCCTCACAGCAAACAACTTGGCACAGGGAGCTATTATTGTTCTTTATGAGCAATAAAACACAGTTAAAACAGACCTCCCCTTTTGTCTGCTTTAGTTCTTTGCTCCCTGCTCCGTTCTTTTACCCACTCTCAATTCAATTCTCTTCTAGTATACTGCTGTTTGGGTCTGTAAAATAAATAACTCGAAGACCGGCAAGCTATCTCTTGTTATGGGAGACTGTCGCCCCACCTATCTACCACATCTGTGGCTTCTCGTCAGCGGTGGGACAGCACTACGTTGAGCAGGTCTCTCAGAAAGGATGTTCGCCACACCGGCATCCGCCACCAGCGCTGAACCCGAGACCAGAAATCGTGGTTGCGTAGGGGAGCCCGAGTTCCGTGCAGGAAACAGCGTCTGGGATAGGTACCGTGCTTTGCATTGGACTCAATAATTCCTCAACGTGAAGCACGTCATCTGGATTCCCGAGCCATAGTCTTTTGCTCATATTGTTGACCTATTGGACCCCTGTAGTTCGTTGACGCAGTTACTCATGACACCTGCTCTCCTTTCAAGAAACGTCTCTAAATATTTTCTAAAGGTTAACTATTCCAAGGTATGCCCAAGTATAGGGCAGGCAACAGGAAGGCCACTCGTCGTGCCAAGCTAGCGTGGTCAAGAAAGTTCTGACCAAACCAAACCCCTACACTGGGATCTAAATGACACAGAGGGACGTCGCTGCAGCTGAACGTCGAGGAGAGACTGTGGAGGGTGTCGTCCTGCTCATCAGGTCGCTGGAGGTGCCACCGCTCCTTGAACTTCTTCCTGTCACCCCTCCCAAATCTGTCCCATCATCCTCACGCCCCACTGCAGAATCACACGTCAATCTTCAAGGCTAAATTGCGGTAGCTGTCCTGAAAACAACTTATTTGGCACTTTACTGAACAGTTGTGTCTTATCACTGTATTTATATATCCGTGGAACAACTGAAGGGCTTAGCTACAAACGTAGTTAGGGTGTATAGACTGTGTGCTTGTGTTGTGGTTTCTGATTTGGTCTTTAAATATTTTGTTTTGTCAATAGAACGCTACACATAACGACCAACAGCCACACAAAAATTATAAGGTAAGAGAGCTTGAACTGACATATGAAAGTTTGTGTGAGGCATGGGACAGTAATGGACTGCAGGGTAGGGGTGATAAGAACCATCCATGCCGTAGATTTGTGTCTAGACAAACATTACATAGAGTGGAATGCACGAGAAGTAGATAGTGGGTGTTAATAAATATTTTTTTGTAATTGTCAGTTAAAAGTTGTGATCTTGGTTGTTTTGCAATTATTGCTAGTCTTAAGGTGGGACATCCGGGACAACGGACAAAGATTGTTGCACACGCACCATCAAGAGAGTTGAAGGGTTGAAGGGAAGTAAGGGGAAGAGGAAATCATGTTGTCGGAGCAACCCTAACTACATACTATCCTGAGCGGCTCTATACACTATGTCCAGAAACTATTGCATTATAAGCACAATAGGCTAATCCTGCGTTAAATTGGAGATGTTTAGTCCCTTCTTATGCTACACAGATTTATACACACATGCACACATATATCATTGTACAATAAATACGGTAAAATGGGGTGAATAGGAAAAGCGGGGTGAATAGGAACGAAATTTCAAACAAATTTTTCGACAACAACTCGTCAGTAAAACATGTTTTTTTTAATGACACTATCGTTTATAAGCAGTTCTAACATGCAAATATTACAACAGTTTCTCTAAAAGGAGATTTCTATGAAAAATTTGGTTGTAAACTTTCATTCCTATTCACCTCATTTTACGGTACTCATTATCTTCCTGTCTGTCTTACATTACACTCCCTTACTTTATAATACATCTGCTACAGCCCTAAGCCAATTACAAAACATATATACATTTTAATACATTTGAGTCCACTCGTTAGAATAATATTGCACTGAAAAAATATTCTGCTACAGCTGTAAAATAATTTGTGGCTGTTTAAATTAGAAAGCTTATTTTCTGGTCACCCAAAATTATTTTGTTGACACCAATAAAATATATTCTGGTCACCACAAAAACATTTTCTCCACATCGCTATAATATTTTTTGATTATTACAAAATTATTTTTCAGGGAAGATTTCCTACAAAATCTTTCTAACAGTGTGTTTCCACTAATATGTTTTTGTTTAGAACATTCATATTAGAAGTCTTGTAACTAATAAAATACATAAAATAATTTACTGAATTAAAGGACCATTTTGTTGCTCCAACAATATTGATGTGCATTTAGTACATACAAACTAACACATCTATATGAACATCTAAGTAGTGTTTGGTTTGTGGCAAATTATGACAAATGTAAAAAATGCACCAAAATACATACTAACATAAACAGGTAAATAGAGTGACTTAGTAAATTTAAATATCTTAGAGAAACTGTACGGCAGAATGGACTAGAAAACTTTGCAAAAGATGTAAGAGTTTGCAAAATGTAAAGAGCTCCAGAGCATATTGCTTGACGAAATATATTTACAACAAGAAATTGATAGTTAGAAAAGAAATTTAAACACTAAATCACAGTGTCCAAACCTGAATGTTTATAAGTATGTGAAGCTGGACAGAAGATAAATGCCAACTTGAAAGATTGATTGTTAGACAACAATGGGTGCAATACGTTGGCGAATGAGAAGTAATTTAGAGGTCTAAAAAAATATGGGTAATACATAATACGTAATGGCAAAACAAAGATTAATGTTCTTTGGACATCTCAACAGGATGAACGAGAACAGGCTAACAAAACAATATTCCCATCTTTATGGAAGAATAAATCGAAAATAGCATGGATTACACAAGAACTAAAAAGAAACATCAACAAAACAAAAAAATAAAAATAAAAAAAGGAATACAACTAAAAATGACAGGAGACTAATTTAGCATACTGTTGCATGCTGTAATTCTGAGGGCGGGCTGGCTGGGGCCTGTGCCGCAACACCTTATGGACTAGCCCCTAACCCACCAGCCGGACGGCTACGTGATGGAAGTCACACCAAAACTACGTCATAGATACCTGTCCCAACTGCGCTTTTACCCTACGAGGCGGCCTGCGAGACGCAAGTCACGTCCGAAACATGATGAAATGTCTCTTTTTAGACCCCTGTAATGTGGTAATTCCTCTACTGTTTCGCAGAGTATATAAGGGATCAATCGACAAATTCGGAGAGAGTTCGCTATTGGTCGTGCTAGAGGAAGGTGCTACGCCTGTGGAGAGAGACTGGTGAGGACATCTTGGTGACGTCAGAGTCTACTGTGAGGCGGCAGGAAGCTACCTTCGGAGCAGTGTTGGACGAACCAAGACTGCTGCGGTGGGCTGACGGGCGAAGAAGGAGGTACGCGACGGGAGTCGAACCGAAGACCTCAAGAGTGAAGACAGTGGTGCAATCTGGGTGCTGCGCATCACACGGCGATTCATCTCCACTGCGGACTATTGAAGTTGTACACTGTCACTATTTGAGCGACTGTTGATTGGATATATGACTGAATTTTATTGTGATTTGTAATGTTTAATTAATTGATGGTAGACATTTTTTGTGCTTTAATTGTCCAAGCTAATTAACGTGTCTGTGACAAGAGGAGTAATTGTGTGCATAACTAATTGTGTTGTGAAAGTTCTAGTTGATTGCTGTTTCGTGTATTTGTAAGCCAGTAAATCAATAACTTAATTCAACTCTTTTATTTATAATTATAAGACCTCTATCCCAAAGAGTTCAGAGAATTGCCCACATATAAAGTTTTTACTTAAACTTGTAACAATATATAACATTTCTCAGTATCTGTAAACTCTTAAATTTTTTTTTTGAAGCAGACTTAGTTTAATTATCTTTATTAACAATGTATGTAACTTATCACATAAGATTTTTAGTATCTTAGCGCTTGTTCTAATCATTGTTTTTTTATGACTGTACGTAGTCTACAATATGCATGGCAATTGGGAAACGGCCATGGTGCTGAATTTAGCTTATTCACTACACGTAGAAGATCAACCACTTGGAGTATAAACGAAATTGTGAAAGACTGGTTGAATTGAGTGTCTTGACACAGTGTTACAATTTATATTGCATCAAAAAAGAGCCATAGTATTGTTCTTGGCAAACAGTGATGCAACTGTTATTGTAATATAACGAACTTGCCATCAGGACACCGTTGCTCAGCTGGTTGCTTAAGTAGATTGAGTTAACCAGACTGAAAGATTTTTTGACGATTGAGGAAAATACACAATTTGGGTGAGAAACAATATTAATTTTAGAGCAGTGAAAGATGTTTTCAACTATTTCCATTGCTGTTTGTAGAAAGTTCTGTTACATCTGTTGTAGAACTAGTGATTAATTACTCTAGCCGTCTTAAGAAAATGTGAAAAATAGCTGCAAAGTTGTAAAATAATTGTTGTTATTTTATCATCAATAGCAACATTGAAAAACCACAAGAGAGAATAAATGTGTTCATCATATGTTTAAGAATACCACAGTAAGCTTTGTCTGCACATAATTTGTCTATTGCTTGCGTATATTGTGTCGCAAAATTTGCCAGCCCCAAACAATTCACAATTCACAAAAAAATGGCGTTACTACTATTCTACGGATAGAACATCTGTGAATGAACATAAATATATGTCTATTACTATACTTCTGCCTAATTAGGTATATTCGGACTGCCAGATAAAAACTCAAAACTAGAACATAAGCTAGGATGATTGATGAAACACTTGGATCATGTTTCCCGTTGGGCAATCCCGAGGGAAGGAAAGAACACGAATGTAACTTACACACCAATGTAGTCAGGCGCTGCTTGGTGGCTCGACCCAAGGCCTTGACCAAGAGCAAAGGAGGGGAATGCGTTTGCTGGTGGTGGGGGGTGACATATTTTCTGTGCGTTGTCTCGCTGCAAAGCTTGGAACTAAATAACAAATTTTCCGTGCTTGTTTGCATGAAAACAGTTCCATAAACACGTACAACGAAATATATATTTGAAGAAGTTATACAAAACTCAATAGAGGTACTAATAAAACAGAAATTTTCTCAAATTTAAAAATTGACGAATTTGGGATTTCTTTTTTAATTTTTTTAAAAGCACTACATTGGAAATTAACTATCAACTTCATTTACAACAACGTTGTAGTTGGTACAAAAAAGTTTGGTTTCGGTCGGACGCCTCACCTTTGAGCTATCAGTCACGAAATTAGTATGAATTTTCCATGTAAAATATATAGTGATGTCCAAACTTAACAATAGAAAAATTAAGCAGCTATACACCAGATTTTAATTTAAAAGCATAATCTGTTCTCTTCTGCACAGAGTTGATGTGTGTGAAATGTTTGTTGTATTTCCACGACACGTGAACCTCACCTTCTGCCCCCCCTCTTCCCACAATTTGTCCATAGCTGCTGTCTGTATGCAGCTTGCCAAGACCACTCCAGCAGGTATGCATGCACAGGCCCAGCACTCCACATATGTCAGTGTGCTACAGAGATAAACTGAGATGATATTAGAGGGAGCAGATATATTACAAGGTCACACTCCTCTTTTACATAGCTCGGTCTTTACACTGCCACACTGCACTATGCAGTGCATCACTCGGCCACTTTTTAAAAAAACTAATTACAGACGGGAATTGCAACATGTTACCAGACAATTTTTTTGTGTTTCGGCAGAAATAAATGAATACTTCGTATACTAGAAAGGTTGCGCCAAATTTAAAATTTAATCGCCGTCATATATCCAACATTTTATATGCTTTACAATATGAATACAGTTCTTTTAGTGTACCAGGTTATTGTTATTCACTACTATCCGCCACTTTACAATGCTTCGAGATGGTCTCTAATCACCTTGGCAGTTGACTTGTTGATTATGAAATGCTTGACTATGAAATACAGTTTGGAAATGTGATCTCAATCGCAGACTATGCAACATGAAAACACAGTCTTAAGGGCGCTGCTACCGCAATTTTCATCACCATTTTTTAAATTTTTTATTCGTACCAGATATTTTTTTCTTATTTTAGACACAAAATGTGACTAAATTTGGCTCTTATGAAATTTTTTTATTTCTCATAGTTTTCGCATAATGGCTTTTTATTGTCATATTTTGCATGTTTCCATTTTAAGGACTACAATAGAACCAACTGACATACCAAACTCAAAAAAATCACAGTGGATAGAGACAATGCAGGCTACAAAGCCATGCTCATAAAAATAAAGAGTAAAAATTATTTGTATTTAAAAAAAATGCTGAAACTGAAAATAAAAATTTTAAAAATTCAATATTTTTTAAAACAAATAATTTTTATTCTTTATTTTTATGAGCATCACATTGTAGCCTGCAATGTATTTATCCACTGTGATTTTTTTTCAGTTTGGTATATCAGTTGGTTTTAGTGTAGTCCTTAAAACGGAAACATGCAAAATTAAAAATGGTGATGAAAATTGTGGTAGACAGCACCCTTAATAAAGAGGAATATAAGAATGTCTTGATAGAGACCGTCTTGTTAGAAGTTGCTTGAGATCAGCTTAAGTACTGCCTATGGAAGTAAAATCTAACTTAAAACAGCAAATAAGAACATCTTCATGGAGCTCATGCTTACGATACAACTATGAATACTGCCCTTAGTGATGAGGAACTCATAAAAAATTGTGCAGTAAAAATTACATAATCTTTTAATGAAGGTAAGGTGGCAAAAGAGTTTAATTCTGTATCTCTCAAAACAAACTGTTACTAGGAACGTTGAAGATATTAGCAATCAAATTCACACGAACCTGAAAGGATCTATTTCTGATTGTACGCATTCTTTGTTAGCTCTCAACAAAAGCACAGATGTAACTGACACTAGTCAGTTGTTAATTTTTGTGAGTGCCATCCAAAACGATTTCACTATTTCTGAAGAAATATTAAAAGTATGTTCTTTGCATAATAGAACCAAAGGTGTAGATATTTTTAACAAAGTTAACAATGCAGTTGAAGAACATGGAGGTCATGAGAAACTGTCTAAAATTGTCACAGATGTCACTAAAGCAATGGTTGGAACATCACGTGGCTTTGTTGAGAGATTAAAGCAAAAGAATCTAATGTGCCCACTCTGCATTTGTTTACACATCAGGAAGCATTGTGTGCTAACTCAGTAGGTGTGTCAGGCACCATGGCTATTTTTGCCAAGGTCACAAATTTGATACGAGGGGGAAACCGACCTTCAACACACAGAAAATTTACGTCATTTTTAGAATAACTAGAGAGTATTATGGTGATTTGTTACTACACACAGAAGTTAGATGGCTTAGCCGAGGAAAGTGCCTATTCAGATATTTTGACCTCCGGAATGAAAAACTTTCCTTTTTGAATGACTACGTTCCACACTCAACAGATCTCCAGGAAGCACTGGAGAATATCAATATATTTAAAAATTTACCTTTTCTCACAGATATCACGAAACATATTTTGAATTTGCAGTTGCAGGGAAAAAGCCAGACTGTATTCAAGATGATGGGTTTCATTGATGGGTTTAAAAAAAAACTTCAAGTATTTATGTCTGCACTGGAACAAAACGGCCTCTTCCACTTTTCAATTATAAGAATCTCTCAGATGATGAAGACATTGTTACTTTTGTGCATTTGTGATAAATATTAACCAACAATCGAGGAATAGGAATAGACTTGCCGATGCCATGATATCACATTTGCTTCGTGTGGCAACATAATCAAGAGAAGTGGATTTTAAGACAGACACATGCTGCTCAGAACGTTTTGTGGTTCCCAGTCTCCACCTTGCCTTAAGCAACGGCTTGTTCCATCCCTCCCTGCTATCCCGCACATGTTCCGTGCATTCAACACTAGGCACCACCCTTAACATTTTCCGTGTGTCCATCCCCTGCGTCCTTTCACGACCTTGTCCGAGGCAGATAGGATGGCATTGTTGGATAAACGACATGCCGCGTGGATACACGCTACCCACAGCACATGCAGCTGAGCTCAGAAGGGAGGGTTACCACTCCTACAAGCAATCCCTGCCGCCAGCAGCTTCAGGCGCACATCGAACCAGCGCATTTCTGCCTCCATGACGGCCGGCCAATCAAGAGTTCACTCATCATTTCCACGCCAATCAGTACGTGTATAAAAGAGGCAACTTTCGCCGAGACAGACAGTGATCCAGTCGACGAGCACCAGTGTGTGTTCCTGGGTCGTTGAGACCAACACTCCTGCGCTCAAGCCGAGTTTTCCAGTCGACGAGCACCAGAGTGTTCCCGGGTTGTCGAGACCAGACACTCCTGCGCTTAAGCAGTGTTCCAGCGTTCCAGTCGTTGAGCAGCACAGTGTTCCAGTGTTCCAGTTGACGAGCACCAGAGTGTTACTTGGTCGTCGAGACCAGCAGTTGTTCCTGCGCTCAAGCCGAGTGTTCCAGTCGACGAGCACCAGAGTGTTCCCGGGTCATCGAGACAGACATTCCTGCGCTCAAGCCGAGTGTTCCAATCATCGAGCAGCACAGTGTTCCTGGGTAGTCGAAACCTACACTCCTGCACTCAAGTCGAGTTCCAGTCATCTAGTGCCTCGCTGCTCCGGCCGAGACTTCACAGCCTATTCTGCTAGTTGTTATTACAACTTTCTCTCGTCGGGAAGAAGAGGGTTCAAACGTCCGCTGCCCTTCGACGGACTGTGTCCGCGAGAAGTCGCACGTCGCATGAGAGAAAAGCCAGAATCAGCCTATACACAAGCCAGCAAGACGTCTAGCCGAGCTTACGTCCACAGCATTGGCCTCCCCTCAGTGCTTTCTGCCGCCTCCCGGCATAACGACTTGGCACAGGGTGGTTTTATTGTTCTTTCGAGTGATAAAACACAGTTAAACGGACCCTCCCTTTTGTCTGCTTTAGCTCTTCGCTCCCTGTTCATTTCTCTTCGAGTATACTGCAGTTTGGGTCTGTAAAGTAAGTACACTTGGAGACCGGAAGCTAACTCCTGTTCTGGGAGACTGTCGCCCTGTCTATTTACCCCGTCCGCGGCTTCTTGTCAGCGGTGGGACAGCACTACACTGGGCAGGTCTCTCAGAAAGGAGGTTTTTCAAACCGGCATCTGCCACAGCGCATAACCAGAAACCAGAAATCGTGGTTTGCGTTGAGGAGCCCGAGTTCCATGCGGGAAACAGCGGCTGGGATAGCTGCCGTGCTTTGCATTGGACTCAATAGTTCCTCAACGTGAAACACGTCATTTTTTGCTTAACCTGTTGGCCTTTTGGAGCCCTTTAGATGTTTGACGCAGTTACTCTGGACACCTGCTCTCTTTTCACCTAACGTCTCTCACTATACTCCTAAGGTAAAACTAATCCAATGTATGCCCAAGCATAGGGCAGGCAAAAGACAGGCCGTTCGTGCCAAGCTAGTGGAGTCGGTCAAGGAAGTTCTGGCCACACCAAACCCCTAAACAGGGATCTACACGGCACAGAAGGATGTTGCTGCAGCTGAACGTCGAGGAGAGACTGTGAAGGGTGTTGTCCTGCTCATAACGTCTCTGGAGGTGCCACCGCTCCTTGAACCCCTTCCTGATGATACCCCTCCCAAATCAGTCCCGTCACCCTCACGCCCAACTACCTTCTTTCCCGTCAAAACCCTCACCTTTTTCCTGGGAATCCGTCTTGGCTAGAGAGTTCCTGTTACTGCAGTGCCTGTACAACCTTGTCCGACGAGGACCAGAACCAAGCCTACGCTTCGACCTCCAGCACCTAGACCTCCAGTTTGTGACTTCACTCCTGCAGCTCGCCTGGGCCAGCACCAAAAGTAGGAGAAGGGGAAAACAGCTACACC
Organism: Medauroidea extradentata; assembly: GCA_003012365.1. NCBI lineage: Eukaryota > Metazoa > Arthropoda > Insecta > Phasmatodea > Phasmatidae > Medauroidea > Medauroidea extradentata. Next base: position 17,435 of record PNEQ01001187.1, read on the forward strand.
ATCCCCCCCCCCGATGCCGAGGGTTAGTCCACGTCCGAGTCTCCAGTTAACCCAGAAGTAGACTCTGCTCGTTGGGAAGCTGACTCTGATTGTGGGAAGAAGTAGGCCCTCCCGAACTCCACCTTCGGGGAAGGCTTGTCGACTTCCTCTCAGACGCCACCGCGTGTCATACATTTCCCCCCGACACCCAACGAGACACGTTTTTACTTCCTGACCCCCACCAAGTGGGGCGTCATTTATTCTCTGACCCCACAATGTGGAGCATCAAGACGATGGTGGACAGTGTACAAAAGCCACAGTGTGCTCACTATGTGTTAAAAAAATAAATAAAACAAATAATAATAATAAAGAAGTTTTATATTTTAAACATGAAAACAGCATCACTTTATAGAATGTAGTGAAATGTATATCTCTCTATTTAGTCATTTGTAATAGAGTTCATTAGTAAACAGAACATATGAAACTGTTCTTTTCTAAATTCTGTAAAATTGTAAAAATAGTGTTAATACATGGTTGCCCCTCGAGTGTATTTTGAAGAGCTATGTAGTGCCTGAAGTCAACGAATTTGGCCATCACTGATCAAATATAGGTTAGTCTTTCAATAAATTTTGAAAAACGTGGTTAGCAATGAGATTGGTCTACAGTTAGCTACATTGGTTTTCCCTCCTTTCTAGAAGAGTGGAGAGACCAATGCCCACATGAGTTGGTCAGCGAATACACTATTGTTAATACAGCATTGTATATGTGGCTTAGCGGAGTACAAACTTCTGAAACAAATTGTTTTACTAGTTTACTGCTAAAGCCATCATAGAATAACTTCTGCTTTAGGCTTTTTACTGTTTTCTCAATTTCTTTTGCAGAAGTGTTAGGACATGTTATAAGGGGATATTCTGATTTCTGTGATAATACTATGTGATTCGTAATATGACTTTGAGATATTTTGCTATTTAGATTAAAAACATTTAGGTAATATGAATTGAAAGCATTAGTCACTGTCTTTGTGTCAGAAATGGTTTTGTTTCCGATACTTAGCTTAACTCTTGAAAATGGCTCCGTTATTTTACCTGTGTAACAGCTGTGGCAACTATGCAGAGGCATGTCACTGTCTTCATACTGGATTGCCATCGCAGAACACGTTTTCTTGTCTTAATTCTTTAATTTTTCAAGTAATATATTTATGTGTTTCGTTTAGTTAACCGAGACCTCATTCAGAGTTACATAGTCACATTATGTGTGTTAAACTTCTATTAACAACACAATAATTTTCAGACAAGCAAATCATTGTATTTACAAATTAAAGTTTTTGTTATTGATAATAATATGTTTTGAGCAGGAGCATGGACGGCTTGAACACGCGGCTACCACCGTATATATATTCAGACTAAGCCACGCCACGGGACTGTCACGATGTGCCACAGAGAAGCTCTCACAGTCCCACCGGGTCCATTCAAATTTTGAGTATAATTACTTACCATACCTTAGTAATTTGGGAACCTCTTTCGTTTCTCTGACCCCAGGAACCAACGTATGCACACAGTTCTGTAAAGACACTGATATAACTTTCATGCATAATTTTTAATAAATTCTTTATCACATTATTTGGTTATTGCGTAGTATCAGCTGAATATGGTCGCTCGCTATTCAAGAAAAAAGTGATTTGGAATATAAGTGCAATCAACAGTACTATGTTTCTTTTCAATAGTAGTCACGTCAGCATGATCGACTTAACCTGTTTGTTGGGGATCCATTCCACAACCCAGTGTAGTATTCTCTAATTATTGGTAAGATGTCCAGGAAGCTGACAAACCGGCAATGTACCAGATAGTTCTGCACCACAACAATGACTTAAACATCTTAAAAACTATTGTTATTTATCTGATAACATCTAACACACATAATAGCGTACATTTCTGGCCTTGCCTTACAGGGCTATATTGTTCTGTGCACTGCTTACCAAAGTTCAACAATACCATCTCGGATTGTAAGAGTGAGTACCAATGTGCTGAGAATGTAACTTGATTGCAAACATAATCAACATGTTTAAACATAACAAATATAAATTTCACTTTATATTTCATTTTTAAGGCGTGTATAATCACAGAAATATTGTGTCAAGTATTTTCATCTATCACCCAGTGCGTGGAACAGACAAAATTAGTTTTTCATCGCTATTCCATATGTTTGTCCCAGTCGTGGAGCAGAGGTAATGGTACACACTGGAACTATCACTTGTTCGTTTCAGCAGAACCTCTACAATGGTATGCTGTGAGCAAGTATATATATTTTTCAATAACTAAATATTGAATTATTTTATTTTTCGAAGAGTCCCAAGAATGTTGTCATAAAATCACAGCAATTGTTGTAGTGCAATAGGGGGAGGGGGGCAGTCCAAACCCTGTGATTGCTATTCACTAACACTCATACTCCCCAAAATATCAGGGGATTTCAAGGGGCAAAATGGTGCTATTTATTCAGTTCCCATGTTTAAATATTGAATTTACAGCAGGTAAAAATATTAATGATTTTTTTAAAACAATTATTGTACAACTAGGAAACGGTAAGGTAATGGAGGTCTGAACACCAAGGATGGCTATGATCCAAGCCATTGAATCCATGGCTGTAAAATATGGAATATAATGTACGGTGCTAATAGAAATATTTTTGCTAGTGGTCTTAACAGCATGATACAATTCACAAGACCTTTTATAATGCTAGTAAACATATTTTAACACAAATTCATTATTACAAACACTAATCATGTAGGTCCCTTGAGATATGAATCTGAGATTTACCAGTGAAACTATAACTGAAAATTATTTTTTAACTGATTTTGTAAACATATTTATCATAATTTGAAATGACACGTTGCTGCTAAAAACCAAATGTTATAAACAATTAATACATCACTACTCTGCAAATCTCAACACAAATCACATGTTCATAACATCTACTGCCAACCATCGCATAACCATATCATTAGGTTTACTTAATGTAGTAAGTCTTTCAGTGCATCAATCCTCTTCTATATGCAACTGCAGGAAACTGACCTCCAACCAAATAATATATGAAAGTTACTTATTGATAATATGTTTGAGCAGAATCATGGAACAAGAGCTTGCCTTCCTTCCCCACTGGTAGCCATCTTTAGTCTACGCTACATCACTGGAGAGTCACAATGTAACATAGAGAAGCTAACACAGTCTCCCTGGAATACTTCATGTCTTACGTGTAATCACTTAGCATATCTTAGTAACGTAGGGCCGATATTATAAATCTCTTTTGTATGAAAACCAACTGCAATCCCTATAGAGAAAGAATTGGTGAACAGTTGGTTGTCATTTGAAAGAGGTCTATAGATACGGCCCTTAATTTTCTGGAACCTCTTTCATTACTCTCGCCCCAGGGACGGACGTGTTAAAACCCTGTTTCTAGAGGATAAATGCACACGCGAATGCAGGGTCTGGAAAGTGTGTTGGAACAAAATTTCCAAGTCAAAATTACGTACTTTCCATTTACTGTATTAACGTGAGCAATCATTCTCAATTCTTTTATATAGATTATGCCCTTAATTCTCAATACAAGTATTATATCAGTAGCAAAGGTGACTAGGAATTCAGGTACATACAACCGCCAACAAGGCAAAAATGCAAACTATAAGTATACAAATTTGAACCCTGTACAAATATGATAACATTATAGAAAATATCGCAATCCCCAGTTAAAGAGAGTATCATAAAAGTCTCCAGATTATGTAGCAAAATTCAAAGGATACAAATTCTAACTCAAGTACATATTGACTTCATCTATGATTTTTCTAAAGAATCTAATAAACTGCAAATAAATTTTATAATCAGTTACTAGCCCAGAAATTCCTTCTCTAAGAACATTTGAGATGCTTCACCATTGGTCAAGAAACTCAGGGGAGGTGGTAGAGCTGGTATAAACAATGGTGCCAGATACAAGGAAAGGCAAAGATGGCCAGGTGTTAGGATGGGCTGAGTTATGTATTTCATTTAAATTGGTGTAGACTGTTACTATGCCCGACGAAGGTTCTATGTTATGTATAAAGGGATTTATGGTTGAATGTGCGGTCACACAAAATTAAGACTTTTTGTCGCGTGTTCGCGGGGCCACAAATTAAGGTTGTTCGCCACATTTCTTGGAAGTTGGTTTGGTTGCATATCTTTTAGGGGTATGTTTTCAACTTGTCATTTTTTAAATACTATACCAATTTTGGGTGTGTTTTCTCTTCATGTTTTTTCGGGGTAGTAACTGATATTTTATTTTTCCTTGTTGCTTGAGAATTGATTTGTAGATTTCCTTAGGAAACTTTTGAAGTTAATATGTATTTGAGAAAGATATTTGGAAAAAGGTTAAATCAGACCTTGATTATATTCAGTTTTACTTGGGGTTGCTATTGCAATAATGTACAGATCACTATATTTATATACTCCATCGTAACATGCTTACTTTTTGCCTTGTTGGCATCTGTTGTACCTGAAGAAAAATTTCTATTCATTTTGTTATTGGAATTCTATATTGTACTTTGTATTATTAATTTAATTATGGGCATAATTTACATTAAAAAAATTTAGAAAGTGTTGCCCACACTAATAAACTTAAACAACGTAAGTTATTAAGTAAATATTCAGTTCATTAATGTAACATATTTACTTTTCCAGTTAACTTATAGAATATTACTATTTGGTTCACTTATGTTTTACTGTGATTGAGAATGACAACTGTATTCAATAATATGAAATATAACACGTTTTACACAAAGAAGAAATAAGTTTTTAATCAAATGACTACGAACAAAAAATTGTAACAAAAACTTAAGCAAAAATTTACAAAACTAGTAACATACTGTAAACAAGCTATTGCAACACAGTAGGCATCTAAAATGCAACTTTCGTGTATGTGTTTTTGCATGCACTTGAAGGTTACCCCTGCCAGCAAAATTTTTACCACACAGTTCACAACTACTACCCTGTGCGAGATCTAATATGCCTAACAAAGTTACTTTAAACATGACACCGTGGTGCTCCTGAGGGGTGGTGAATTACGTGATTATTGTTGTAAGTGGGCGCCACTCAGCTATTGCCCCGGCTGAGTCGGGGGGCACGAGGTGTCTCAGGGCGTATAGGGGCCGTGAAGCACCCCTCCAGGATGGTGTCGCTGATACTTACTCTCTTCCGCTCCCTGTAGGCCTGGAGCACGCCTCACACGCTGTAACCGAAAACTAACTACTCGGAATGACGAGAGAGGCCTCTTGGTTTCACTCGTTTACTCGACCATGTGTTGGGATTACAGAGGATTTTACACACTATTACACACAGGCCGTAACTCCCTCCCCAGCGCTCTCCCCTACTTAACTTGACACAGAACTACTTATTATATCTGGTGATTTACAAAAGATGAAGTGACCACGTGCCACGTGGTCACGCTAACCAAATGCCTCTGCTGGGGGCTAAATATTAAAGTAAAGAACGGATCACAACACAGTAATGCTGATCACATTGACGGTGTGTGCGAGGGAGTGAAAAAAAGGTAAAAAGGTTCCGGAGAATATTAAGCAAACAGAGATGAACGACGATCAGTTGTAGACATACGATGTAGGCTCCCTCGCAAAAACACAACCGGCCGCACTGCACATTAGAGAACAACTGGGGCGAGAAATGCGCGCGCTGGCCGCACGTGACGCGTGCCGGAAGCGCTAGCATCGATCGTGGCCGCACTCAAAATACATTAACAATAATTCTTATTCTAACAATTTCAGTCTCCTTCTTTGTTCTGTTTTACTGCTGCTATATTTAAATGACAATATTTATATGGTTTAGTTTTTATTATGCATCACACTTCCCCTCCTTCCCCTCTCGTCGCACGTGTCTGCTGGGTAGCCTCACACTTCCCCCCCTTACAATCTCATGACACGTGTTCGCGGTTCAGGCTTTGGTCTCGGGCCTGAGGAGGTACGACGTCAAACATAAAAATCTTACAATACGATACAATTCAAGGAACGTCAGACTGAATGAATTTTGATGTGTCTTTGCAAATCACATTTGTACACATATGATTTACTACACAAATGACAACTGAAAGGATGCTCCCCTGTGTGAGATCTCAAATGACCAGCAAGAATACTTTTGTTACAAAAAGATTTACCACACAGTTCACAAGTGAAAGGACGCTCTCCTGTGTGAGATCTAACATGCCTAGCAAGGTAACACTTGCTAATAAATGATTTACCACACAGTTCACAACTGAAAGGACACTCTCCTATGTGAGATTTCATGTGATGAGAAAGCTTACCTTTTTCAGAAAAAGATTTATTGCAAAGTTCACAAGTGAAAGGACGCTCTCCTGTGTGAGATCTAACATGCCTAGCAAGGTCACATTTGCTAATAAATGATTTACAACATAATTTACAGCTAAAAGGACGCTCTTCTGTGTGAGATCTAACATGCCTAGCATGCTCACATTTGCTAATAAATGATTTACCACACAGTTGACAACTGAAAGGACGCTCTCCTATGTGATATTTCATGTGCTGAGAAAGGTTACCTTTGTCAGAAAATGATTTATAGCAAAGTTTACAAGTGAAAGGACGCTCTCCTGTGTGAGATCTAACATGCCTAGCAAGGTCACGTTTGCTAGTAAATGATTTATCACATAGTTGACAACTGAAAGGATGCTCTCCTATGTGAGATTTCACGTGCTGAGAAAGCTTACATTTTTCAGAAAATGTATTGCAAAGTTCACAAGTGAAAGGACGCTCTCCTGTGTGAGATCTAACATGCCTAGCAAGGTCACCTTTGCTAATAAATGATTTACTACATAGTTGACAACTGAAAGGACGCTCTCCTATGTGATATTTCATGTGCTGAGAAAGGTTTCCTTTTTCAGAAAATGATTTATAGCAAAGTTTACAAGTGAAAGGACTCTCTTCTGTGTGAGATCTAACATGCCTAGCAAGGACACATTTGCTGATAAATAATTTACCACACAGTTTGCAAATGAATGGAATCTCTCCTGTGTGAGATTTCATATGCCCAGCAAGGTTAGCTTTTTTAAAAAACGATTTACCGCACACTTCACAACTAAATGGTCGCTCCTTTGTTTGAGTCCTGCAATATGTAACATGTTCATTTTCTTGCACTTTGCTGTTGTATTCTAACGGTTCCGACACACACAGAGGGTCACAATGTTGAGAACACTGACAATCAGTTGAATCAAAGGTACACACCTCACACTTAACATCTTCTTGTACAATCTCACACTTCACAGCACCACTCTCTTCACTACCACAGTTCACATAATTGGTTTCTTCAAGCTCTGTACAGGAACTAGTCCCAACTGCATTGGTATTGAAATCCTGCAAAAAATTTACACTATATTTACAACATACACGCAGTTACACTACAGCAAACATATTCCTGTGATGTTATACATCTACACGTCAGTTATGTCAGAGAACTGTTCAGTACAATCACCTGAGCTGCTGGCATTCCACCAGGTAATGTAAATACCTTCTTTGTGTACTTCTGATACACAACACAAAGACAAGAGGGTAGAAGGGTGCTACGTTATAATGAGGCAGTCTATTACATCACATAGTTATTGCTTCTCATGGTCCGATTAACTGGTTCATCAATATAAGAACTACGACGTATAATATTTTATCATCGGCCTAGTAAGAAACTCTCGTAACTCCATTAATGGAAATTTTTGAGGAGGAACAAAAAACTGCAGTACAAATTATTTATGGTATCAAACACTGTAGTTTTGTAATAACCTGGACCTCGATGTCCCGGACTTCGGAACTCAAGACAGAATTTCAAAAAACAAAAATTATTTTAATTAAATTATTTTTTGGTTAAAAACCATGCAAAATTTGTGTATCCTTAATTTAAATCCATCACATCATATTTTAGAACAGTCTTAAGGTTTATACCATAGATGTTTATCCCTACTTAGCCTTTAATAATCCCACCGTAAAATATCTGGCAAGTTTCGTGTGGTTAAATGTTGCAAGGTGCGCGAGTGACGATGCAACTCAGCAGGCAAACCGCACTTCTTTATCTATCCTCCCTCTTCACTGCGCGAGCCAGGCACACACGAGTGTCATAAATAAACATTTCAGTGTGATGCTGGTGAAATGGAAGGTAACCACTGGTCACAATGGCACCTAAAGGGTAATTTATTTTGTTCTAATATGTCCAATGACTTCAGGATTGCAAAACAAATTGTTCCGGACATTAATAAGAAAAATTAAAAGCCATTGCTTTGCATTGCAATCTAGAATAGGTGGTGAGGGTTCTACGACCTTTTAATAACGAGGTCTTACAAGCCGATGAGGGTGAAGCGAGGTGAAAGAACAACACAACACCTATGCCTGAGCCTGGATTCAAACCCAGGGCTTTTAAATGTGAGTTGTGCAGTAAAGCATTTTCTAAAAAACATGACCTTGCTAGGCATTTTATATTTCACATAAGAGAGCGTCCTTTCAGTTGTTAACTGTGACGTAAATCACTTTATAAAAAAGGTAGTCGTCTTGGGCAATACGAGAACTCCCACAGGAAAACATCCTTTCAGTTATCAACTGTGTGGTTAATTATTTTTTTGTAAAAGGTAACCTTGTTAGGCAATTTAGATCTCTCAGAGGGTAGTAGTTGTGAACTGTGTAGAAAGTTATTTGCTGGCAGAGGTACCTATATATAGTGAGCTTTCCGGTGACTCTAGTAGTACCACTGAGTTCCTTGCCTTGGAGACATCATGTCGTACCAATGGAGGTGGCTCTTGTACCTGCTGCTGCTGCTGCTGCTGTTGTACCACCCCAGCCTTCTCCTCTTCTCTTTCTCTACGGTAGTGTTGCACCCGAGGGATGTATACATCTGGTTGATTTGTCTCATCACTTCTTTTCTCTCCATCAGCTGCAATGAGCTGTACTCTTATTCCATCGCACCCTGTCCTGTACTGTTTGAACCACATATAACCGGGGAAAGGGTGCACTTTCATATACTTCCCCGTACCATTTTAGATAGGGAATCCACACTTGGTCTACCACCTTCAGTTGAGGCAATTGTTTCGTGCCATGTCTTCTGTCGAAATTCCTTTTGTTGCGTTCCCTTAACTTCTTATCTTTAGCCTGAAACTCTTCCAACATAGGACGTCGTTCAGACACCTGCTGGTTTGTATGAATTATTGGAAGGGTGGTTCTTAGTTTTCTGCCAAACAATAGTTCTGAAGAGGATAACCCATTTTCCAGGGGAGTTGCTCTGTATGCCAATAATCCCAGGTTGGGATCTTCTGACTTGGACCGGATGTTTTTAGCTGTTTTCATGGCATTTTCAGCGTGACCATTGAACTGAGTAAATACGGGACCAGATGTTGACAGAATGAAACCATAGTCTTTGTCAAATTGTTTAAACTCAGTAGAAGTAAACTGAGGAACATCATCTGTACGTACTGTCACTGGTATACCATGCGGAGCAAAGATGTTTCTGATGTGTGCAATTATGGTTGCAGATGTGGTTGTTGATAACTGGATCATTTCAAAATACCTTGTATGATGAAAAACTTTTGCCCTGTGTGTTCAAAAATGTCCATTCCCAGTGAGTGCAACGGCCCATGCGGTAGTGCTGCTATTTTCATAGGCTCTGCTCTTTGGTGTCTCTGTTCCAAATACATTTAAAGAAATGCCTCGGGACCCGAAAATGTTTACTCTAAATCTATGTGAGAATTCATTGGTTTGTGGACGTATGCCATTGCTCATGTTTTTGCTGATCAAACACGTGTTGAATAACGAAAAAACTAACAAGAAAAAAATGTATAGTATATAAAACAAACACAAAAATAGAATACAAGCAATCCCAAAGGATTGTCGGTTTTTTTTTATTATAGACAACAGAGAATTCTGGAGACAGAATTCAGTCGAATATCGTGACGACAACACCCAGACACAGAAGACAGACACAAATATAGAACCAGATTCCCAATATGAAACAAGATGGAAATAGACAAAAACAGTGCACAGTGGACAACAAACACAAGACAATAGACAACACAAGTAAAAACCAAAGAAAAAATGCAATGTTTCGGGGATTGCGATCTATCCCCGTCTTCAGGGTGAGACACAGCTGGTCAGAACACCAAGATGCGAATGACCACAACAATATTGTGGTACAAATTCCAACACATTATACATTTGCATAACATCTACTGTCAACACATGTATAACTGTGAGTTTCCTAATGTGACAAACAAGGTAATGTTTACTAGGAAATTATTTGCTATACAGTTCTTAACTGAAAGAATGGTCTCCAGTGTGACATCTATATGTCTAGCAAGGTTACATTTTTCAGAATATGATCTACCACACAGTTCACAACTGAAAGGGCGTGTCCTGTGTGAGATCTAACATGCCTAGTAAGGCTTTATTTTGAGAAAATGATTTACCACACAATTTACACTTGAAGAGACGTTCCCCTGTATGACTCTTGAAGTGTTTTTGCAACTCATATTTGTCAATATATGTTTTATCACACAGTTCACAACTGAAAGGACGTTCTCCTGTACGAGTTCTAACATTCCTCACAAAATGATGTTTTTGAAACAGTGATTTACCACACAGTTCACATTTAAAGTGACGCTTGCCAATGTGAATCTTAATATGTTTAACAAGACCATTTCTTGTCATAAATTATTTACCACACACTTCACAACTGAATATGCACTCCTTTGTTTCAGTCCTGCTATATGTAACATGTTCAGTTTCCTGTACTTTGCTGTTGTATTCTAACTGTCCAGACACACACTGTAAGTCACAATGTTGAGAACACTGACAATCAGTTGAATCAAAGGTACACACCTCACACTTAACCTCTTTTGGTTCAAACTCATACTTCACAGCATCACTTTCTTCACTGCTGCAGCTCACATTATTGGTTCCTTCAAGCTCTGCACAGTAACTAGTCTCTACTGCAAGGGTATCGACTTCCTGCAAAAAAAAATCACAACTGTATATATACTTAACATAAATCCACTCAATTTTATCACAGCAAACACACTCCTGTTATGTTATATTAGAAAACTGCTCAGTACAAACACCTCAGTGTCTAGCATTCCACCAGTTAATGTAAATACATTCCAGTAGTGCTTCTGAGTTACAACACAATGAAAAGATGGAAGAACTGTTGACAAGGGAAGATAAGAGTCTATGTTATAATGAGGCATTGTAACACAATAGTATATTGCAAACATAGTTCATATCTCTCACGATCCGCCTAACTGGTTCCACAACAGAAGGACTAAGATGTGTAACATCAACCACACGACAAGACGTCCCCAAGCTGGCATTCTACAGACATTGATTGTATTTTCGTGAATCAGCTTTGTGTGGCAGTTGTAAACGTATTTGTTGGACTTTGTTCTGTTTATTTTCAAGCAAGTAATACCAAAGTTTTTTCGAGTAATTTAGTACTGCCAGAATGAGAACAAGTCAGTTAGTTTGCAAATTAGTACTTTTTCTGAACTATTTTTCGGTAGTAATAAGAATAAAAAGGCAAAAACAAAAAAAGTTTGTCATTATTTACTAGGAGTAATGCTAGTACAAGTGTTGTTTGTACTTAAATGTTCACTGATGAAGCTGAAAAATGTACTTATCTGTCTTTGTTTACTATAGTTGATGTGTAATGCAAACTGGTTATATTATGTCACATTTGATATCACATCAATGCGCTTGTGGTTAGTAGTGGTCGTGGTTGCTATGTGGGAGAGAAATATATACCTCTTGAGAGAAATATATACCTCTTGAAGGTCTTCGAGAGAGCATGATAGTTACAATATTTACTTGTGTATAATGCACACTTTTAATCCAAAACAACTGATAAAAATTCAGGGGTGCGCACTATAGACCGAAAATAGAAGAAAAAAAAAGCCGCCACGAGAAAAAATTGGGGCGTGGAGAGAAGGCTGAGTTGTAAACTGGCGGGTGTCGTCAAGCGTGAGAGGCAGAGAGAGAGAATGTTTCGCACCGCCTAGTTCCACCATTACAACACTTCCTTTTCTTTTTCTCTACCCCCTCCACACCTCTTTTCTGTTGTTACTGTCACTGCTAAAAGGGTTTTTTATTTTGTTTGCCGTGGCAGGAAAGTTCGTGGGTGGGCGGAAGCAATATGAGAAGTTAATTTAGATGTCTCGTGACAACCATCTTTCCAAGGAAAGGAATAAAAAAGGACGACACTGTTCTTTTTTTCCCCGGGAGAGGGAAAACAAGGCAGGGTGGTGGTTGGGGCCATACAGTCCTCTGCTTGTAGCCACCTCCTGCCGCATTCCTGAGCCTTTCTTTCTTCTAGCGCGCAGTAAATAAAAAAGGCAAGCTTGCTCTGCTGTCATGGCACTTTATCTCGTTTGGCGATGGGGAGGGCGGGGGGGTCGTCATGCTGGAAGCAGCGGACAGGACACAGCACAGTAAGAGTGGGGAAGGGGGAGTGTCCAGGCGCACGTGAGCCGGCTGCAGGCTGCTTGCGACCTTGACAGGCTATCTATAGATAGCTGTGGACATGACAAGCCACCCCTCCCTACCCTCATCCTCTGCATCCTCTCCGCCCGTCACACTCTAGCCACTGTGAGTCATTTTTCATCTCTTTTCTTTGTTAGCCACGTTTCCTTCCCGCCTCCTCCGCCCTAGTGAATCCATCATAGCCTCCCTCACGCTGTTTCACAATTTTTTATTCCCATGATTTTTTACATTCTAGCAAGGCACATACATTTTTTCCCCTGGAATTTGTTGCAAAAATTGTGGTGCGCACTATACACGAGGGCGCACTATACACGAGGGCGCACTATACACGAGGGCGCACTATACACGAGTATATACGGTATTTCATCTAGAGTCATCTGTAATACAGTTAACTTTAACCTTGCGAGTGACTACTGGGTGAGAGAAAGGTAGACCTCTAGTGCTAGCACAGGGAGTTAGTCTTACATAAATTAAGGGAAGGCAGATGTCACTCACCTTATATTTGGTGTCAGTAGGTTGGTAAGAACTATACAAGGTAATTTTATGAAAGAAGAAATGTGAAGCAATTCAGTTTCACAGGCTGTATTCAAGTTTAGAACAGGTTACATTCACTTTATACAGATATGATTTACGGCTCCTGTTGCACTCGTTTTACAACCATAAAAACACTGTGCCTGTTCTGATAGTTACATAGTGTAAGCAATTCACGCATCTACAAAATATTACTTTCTCATGATAATTTGTTGTTGAAAATAAAGTACAATAGAAACTCCTTTTTTATGAGGCCTCATGGTAGCTAAGGATGACGACAAAAAATTGCTTCCAACAGATTTGATCTTCCAAAATATGAATTTAAAACAACATATGGTTGGTTCATGTTACCACAAAATCTTCTTAAACAAAAATAAATTGACAGAAAACACACTGGCAGTTACATATTTGTATCATAACATCAGCACCCACACAAAATTATCAGTTTCAGATGTAACATTTATGTTATTTAGCTATTTTTATTAATTTTGGTGGTCATGTTTGACGAAATCGGGATGATGTGATTAATGCCCCACATTGAAATGGCGGCATATGACGAGGTACAACCCACGGTGGGAAAAGCCATCTGATGAAGTGGGGGTGCTTGAAAAACGGAAAAATGGGGAAAATGATGATGGTAAAGACTCGGTAGGTGAGTCAGACAGGATGTGGGTGACAATGTTAGGGGAATGGACTGGCTAGCAGGGAGAGCTGAGACGAGATGTATAGTGGGAAAATAGTACACGTGGAAGCCGCGGAGAAAACCCCTCGGACGATGATGATCTCAGAGTCGCCAGGCTAATGACTACGGGCAGGCTACATATCAGTTGGTTCTAGCATCCTCGAAGACCTGTCAGGGCCAGTCTTCATGCCACAACACACTTGGAATTGAAAATATGATAAGCGTCACTAGGGACGTGGTGAGAAACTATTACTTAAATGAAATACGGGGACATTTTCAGCAGTTTACTCACCATAAGAAGCAAATAATTGGTCTGCACTGAAGGCTAGCACTAGTGGAGCTGATCTGGAGCCTAAACTTCTCCAGTAGTTACGTGGGAAAAATTGCAAGAGGCTAACAGTGAAACTTACAGTATGGAGTTAAACCCCTGGAAGAGGCGGCCGACAGAGGATGAAGAGCTCCAGGTCAAAATCGGAAATACTGTTTCGGTAAATGAAAAACTTAACTATAGCAAACTAAAAATGACTAGTACAAAACTGGTGAAGGACCTGGGGTAGACTCTCATGTCTATCTCCTCTCAGCGTTGCACTCCAACACAAACTAACTCTAATGGCGGTAGGGACGCCAAGCCGGTCCAGATGAGGGTCTGTCTTCGCACGACACAAACTAGTCCACACACACAAACACTTAATAAAACAGATACAGAAGTTACATAAGACAAAACTGACACTCATAAAATAATTAAAATACAAACAAAACATTATTATTCTTCAGAAATGTCTTATTACGGATAATTGTTCCATATTACATTATTACAAGTGGAAGAATACATAAAACATAACATAGCTGATGCAACATTGAACTATTAGGTAATGGCATTTGAAATTAAAAGAAAAATATTAAAAAGACATTTTAAAATTATGAAAACAATAATACACTTGAAAAAGGTTGGAATTTAAAGAGTAAATTTTAGGAAGCATATTTTCAAGGTATTCTTTGTGGTTTAAGACATGAGTTGAGTGTAGGCCGCACAAAACGAGTACAGTGCGGCAGACGGACTAGTGGGTGGGTGTGCTAAGCACGTGTCAAATGGTCCCCCCTTACAGAGGACGTCTGTGCACTGTGCAAAGTTATTAATGAACAGTTGGTAATGTTGACATTGGTACGTTGCTGCTGCAAGGAAAATGGAGTCCCCATTGCGTGAAGGCAGTTGCCAAGAAGACCGCAGGCAGCAGAGGAAGTGGAGTCACGTAGCTTTGTTTACTAAAGACGTCTCATATAAATCACTTGTTAAAACATAATATAACACCCAAAATTACATCTTAAAATTCTGGAATAAGTTGGCACAACAATTCCTCACGGCTACAAATTTACGTAGGTGGGGACAATCTTGCCCGAAGATCAAATGGCTTCCTGAACGTGTAAAAAAAAAAAATTTTACATATACAAATTTAAGAGTTGAAACTACAGCCTAAAAAGTGCAGGATAAATTAGCAAGCTCTACTTCACCATTCCTGAGTTCTCACTGCATCGTTTCACGTTTTTTTTAAATCTCACGACATGGTAGTTACAAAAAATTACCGTACAAACCACATACAGTATTTCATTGTTACGCATGCAGGAACTTATTTTTAATCATTTTTGTTCAATTTTTAAAATTTTTCTTTTTTTAATTAATTTTTAAGATTTTTTTACTGTTCCTGAAGATGGACTCGTAAAATTTCGGCTTCGTAAAATCGGGGTTCTACTGCACACATAAAAACTATTTGTACATGGCATGTCTACCACCCTACCTTTTACGTTGGCTAGTCACACACAATGAACAGTCTCAATTGACAGCAGTCAGTGGATGTGACACAACTTAAATATAATGGATGATAAATATACATCATACTATATAAAAATTGTAGACAATCTTCAATAATAGTACACAGAAATAGCAAAACACAATATCCTTAATCCCTTCAGCACATATTCCTTAAACCTTAAATTCTGCATTACAAAATGCCAATTTATACTTTTCTTTTAAACACAATAAACACATACCAGTCACACATTTACAATTTGTCTTGACATTATGTTATTGATATTACTAAAAAAAAAGTAATCATGTCATCCAAATATTCTCCAAACTTAAAAACTTTTGTGACCAACAATAATATACAATCATTCAAGATTCATTAAACATAATTTTAGGTAAATGTATTTATGCAAACACCTGTACTCGTAATACTTTCTTTACTGCCATGTACTTTTAAACTTTTGCTTCTCACATGCCACCATTTTAGTCAATTCTATTATAATGTGATTCATCAAATTTTATAATAATTTACAAAAAAATATATTTATAAAAATACTTCTTGAGACTCCTTTAAAAAAATCATCAACTTTAGTAAATTAAACCCAATTAGCCACCAAAATTATAAACCCAATGTAAAAAAAATTATAACCTTGAAATAGTACATAAAATAAACTGGAATTTTATACAATTACAAAAACTTTTTGTAGAAGTACCGGTAATTATTAGATTGTTTCCGTAATATTTCCATAATTCACACTTATGTTTGCTATAGCGAATATTGATCACTTAAAATCCCTGAACAGTAACTCTATTATTCATCTGACAATGGTATTGCTGTGGGTTCACCTGCATTTGACTTTTATTCTAATAAATCTCCTATATAACAAATTTTTTAAAACAATTATTTGTACCTACTTCAAAAAAATTTTAGTTGTCATAGAGAAAATACACTGCTTATTTTGTTTCCATTAATAGTTCATTGAGATACAATATTTTGCACAACTTTTAAAATAAGTTTTGCTGAATTTGACTATTAATCTTATAAAAAAAATGTATGTGCTGTATAAACAACTGAGACATCTTAATGCCTTTGTTGTAAGAAAGTTAAGTGCAAGAGAGAAAAAACTTAAATGCAAATGTAAAGTTTTGACTGAACAGTACACAAACTTTTCTATGTAGCAAACTCTCGCAACCCCACAGGTCTCTGGGACTTGAAATATTTGGATACCTGTGAACCACACACTTTTGAAAATGCTTTCAGTTATTGTGTAACTAACTTGTCCTTATGCAAGAGGACTTGTGCGAACAATTCCTTTTTCCATCACTGCCTATTGCCAATGAAAGAAACTCTGGTAAAAACAAATGGGCACACATATTATTTTATAAGACATTTGGAAAAAAATTTAATTGAAAGGATAACAGTCACAGTTGTTTATTCCTGTTGCTCAGGGCCTACTCAATTGATAGGGGTACTGGCAATATATTTTTTTCTGTCTTCATTCTGCAAGATTGGCAAGGGGGCACTAGTAAAATGAGAACAAAGTATTATAGAGTGGGGATTTATTGATACAATTTTATTAGAACACATATTTTTCTGATAGCCTTGTACATTATATGCCACAGTATCATCTTGCGTCTGCTGGACTGGGAAACAAACATGATCGTGCAACAAGGTGACATGTGCCTACCACACCCTCTCCCTAGTCCGTCTGTCACCCTGTGCTCATTTAGTGAGGCCTCTACTCAATGTGAGTTTTAAACAAAAAATATGCTTTGAAAATGTTTTCCAAAATACACTCTTTAAATTTCAACATTTTTCAAGTGTCTTATTGCTTTCATGTTTAAAATGTATTTTTAATATTTTTTCTTTTACTTTTAACTGCCATTGTTTAGTTACTACAATGTTTCATCAACTATATTATGTACGAATCCTCCCGTTGGCTAACGAACGTAATATGGGAACAGTTGGCCCATATAAGATGTACCTCATGAGTAATAGTGCTTAAGCTATTTTTTCACTACCTATTTTTCCAGAGCTAATTTGTCTTACATAACATTGTAACATTTTATAACAGTTTTGATGTGTCTGGACTAGTATTTTCTGCACGAAGCTACCCTCTCTCATTGGCTTAGCTTTGCATTGGTGGCCGCCATTGGAGTTATACCATTTTGTTTTCTACAGTTAGTGTAATTTTACCACAACCATTAAAATTTTTTGTTTGACCCGGGGCTCCTCAACCCGTGCCAGCTTCCGTCAACCAACTACAGCACTTGAACCAGGTACACTTCATGGCACACGCACATAGCATGCGTCCTAGCTATGTCTGACGCTATCTAATAAAAGGTTGACCCTAAATTTAAAAACCTCAGTGACGTTCCTAGTAACCTTCCAATTAGAAATTTCCATGAACTTATTGACTGGCTGTTCTTAATGTGTTGCCGTAGCTAGGAACAGGAAAATTTTGTTAAATCAACTATCAGCTAGAATCCATTGTTCTAAATATGCTTTGGCCCCATCTGTTTGTTCCTTATCTGCTGTTCCAGTGAGCAGCAACTAGTGTACAAATGGTCGGGGATTGAGTGTGTATAGGAAAGATGATTCCAACATGCAGGTCATTAAATTTGATAAATTTCCTGTCCCTCGCCGTAGCAAATCATATAGAGGTTACTTATTATAGTCATATATAACAAACTGATACTAACCATAAACATTAACTAGTTAAAATATATGAAAATATTACATTCACATTAAATGAAAAGAAAAAATATATAGTCGTAAAACAAATAAAACATGAATAATAAATAAAATTAAGTTGACTACGTGAATAATAGTGCAAATAGGTTCAATACATCTGAACACGGTACAACTCAATTAAAAGTTTTCAAAGCTATTTATATTTACCTGGTAACATATGAAAGTAAATTATTGGATAAAAATTACTACTGAAAAAAAAATTATATCCCACTGACATAAAAGCTAGAGTATTACTACGTTTGCTTAACAAAAATATAAACATTGAAATTAATCAATTTTAATTCCATCAAATTGGTAAAACTAAATTTTTTATTTAATTTTATCTTTTACCATCAACATTGTATTTTACAGCGACATAACTAAAAGCAAATAAAAACAAACAAATGAATATGCATAACTTACTAACACTGGATCAAATACAGCTGCAAAACTTGTAATGTTACACTAATGCCTCTTTTACTCAGTGAACACAGATGCATTATATTGGTACCAAAATTTAACGTAAGAGTATTAGGTGTTGACCCAAAAATCATAAATAATTTACCCCCTTTAATGGCAAATAATACTGTCAGGTGCTGTTTTAAAAAGTATACTTTTTAATATGGAGTTATCCTTATGGGTCAGAATGCACACCTAGATAAATGCAAATGGTTATTTATTTGTGCGTCATTCAACTGTTTATTCTAATGTAATGTAATAAATATGTGTATGTGCATGCATGCATGCATGCACGCACGCACGCACGCACGCACACACACAACACAACACCACACGCACGCACGCACGCACACACACACAACACCACACACACACAAACACACACACACTCAAACACACACACAAACACACACACGAGTTCCCAGTGCTGATAAACAGTTGTACTAACTTACATGAAATATAAACTAAATAATCATCTTATTGACTTCTTTTTAGTTAGAGTATACTTATATTTGGTTCAAACAATTTTTACTGTGGCAGAGACTGAAAACTGTATTCAGTTACAAGAGGTATAAAAATTGAATTGTAGGAAAATAAGTATTTTACGAAATGACTAACAATTGAATAAAGACAGTAACCAAAACTTCTGCAAAAATTAAAAAAGCATGCATAACTTAATATGAACAGAATATTACCCTGTGTGAGTCCTGATGTGAATGATAAGGGTTATTTAATTTATGTTTTTAGTAACCTAAATGAATTACTGTACACTTCATAAATGTACAGATGTTCCCATATATGTATCATGTTTCACACTGAATAATTTACCACAATGTTTACAGCTGAAGAGACGCTCCCTTACAAGTTTCCTTATGTGATTAACAAGGTCATTTTTATCAGGAAATTATTTGCTATACAGTTCACAACTGAACAAAACGTTCCAATGAATGGTGCTGTTACCTTGACATTTTGTACTAAATGATTTACCACACAGTTCATATATAAATGGATTTTCCTCCCATGTTTGAACGCTCAAGTGCCTAGAAAGTTTTCCTTTTTCCTGTAAAGAATATCTTTGCACGTGAGGGACGTTCCCTTGTATGAATCTTCACGTGTCTTCGCAAATCACCTTTGTCATTAAATAATTTACCACATAGTTCACAACTGAAAGGACGCTCTCCTGTATGAGATCTAACATGTCTAGCAAGGTTACATTTTTGAGAAAAAGATTTACTACACAATTTACATTTAAAGGATCGTTCACCTGTATGAACCTTGATGTGCCTTTGCAAATCTCCTTTGTCATTAAATGATTTACCACACATTTCACAACTGAAAGGATGTTCCACTGCGTGAGATCTAATGTGCCTAGTAAAGTAACTTTTCTGAAAAAACAATTTACCACACAGTTCACATTTAAAGAGATATTCTCCTGTATGAACATTGATGTGTCTTTGCAATTCACATTTCTCAATAAATGACTTACAACAAAGTTCACAACTGAATGGCCGCTCTCCTGTGTGAGTTTTAACATGCCTAACAAGGTTACATTTTTCAGAAAATGATCTGCCACACAGTTCACAACAGAAAGAACGTTCTCCTGTGTGAGATTTAACATGCCTAGTAAGGTTACTTTTTTGAAAAAATGAAATATCACATAATTTACATTTGAAAGGACGTTCCCCTGTGTGGATCTTGATGTGTCTTTTCAATTCTCCTTTGTTAATAAATGATTTACTACACAGTTCACAACTGAATGGCCGCTCTCCTGTGTGAGATCTAATATGCCTAGTAAGGCTACCTTTTTCAGGAAATGTATTACCACACACTCCACAACTGAATTTTCGCTCCTTTGTTTTAGTCCTGTTATAAACAATGTGCTCATTTTCCTGAACTTTTTTGTTATCTTCTGACCGTCCCGACACACACTGTAAGTCACAATGTTGAGAACACTGACAATCAGTTGAAACCCAGGTACACACCTCACACTTAACCTTTTCTGGTTCAAACTCATGCTTAACACCATCACTTTCTTCACTGCCACAGTTCACATAGTTGGTTCCTTCAAGCTGTGTACAGGAACTAGCCTCTACTGCAAGGGTATTGAAGTCCTGCAAAAAAAAATTACGCCATACTTAGATGAGGTTAAGTTCAGTTTCTTGCATTAATTATTTTAACTATGTGTAGACCTACCCTGTTTTACAAGCAAATTTTGTATAAAATTAAATGTTAGTTAAAGAATGGTATTGTTACTTATTACAATCAATAATCCTAAATTTAATGTTATTTTTCTTACTAAAATCAGCAAAGGCATGGAAAATGGAGAAGCCTAACAAAAACCCCGTTCTGAATGGTGAATGGTTCTCACTTGTGAACTGTTTAAGGAATATTCAAATCCAACCTTTTTGTTACAATTCTCCACTCAAATAAATTTATCTTAAAAAAAATCTTAATATTTCTACCTGTAATACATTTAATGTTTGGATTTCTAAAAACTATTTTAAATGCACCACTTCGCACTTACAAATCCGAATTTACCTGGACCCTCACATTTCAAATTCAAAGATTATTCCTCCTATTCGTAACAACTTTCGCATCTGATGCCTCAAACTGTGTCATTGTCTACAGCTCGCAATAACATTATATAATTTATTCATATTAAACAACGTAACAGCTAGCTAACATGCTCACATTTGTAGTCGATGACGTATCAATTTGCCAACTAAAAATGACACACACATTCAAAAATAATCTTGCTTCTGTAGCATACATAGACTAAGTACATAGTTACATTGCAGTTAATTTCAAATCTTTTTATATTAACCGGTAAGATTGAAGAAAAAATCGGAAAACATTACTTTTGAAATATTTAATTTTCCACTGTTAAATAAAAATGAAAATAAGATTAAGTTTGTGACTTTTGTTTGCAGCTTACGTACATACTGTTAAATGCAACTTTTAAGGTCCATAAATATTGCAGAAAAAAATTACATTAACTCCAAAATGTATAAAATATAAAACAAAAGTGTTTAAATGTATTGCTTTGAAAGTGACTATAAAAACAAAGCATGAACTGGACAGAGCTAAGCCGTAAGGAACCTTTTCACATTTAACAGGAACTGATACTCAAAAGTTAAAGTTCAGTCCACTTATTTAACTAAATTTTATATTAACAGTTTGTCTGGGATTTTATTTTTTCCTTATAAGTTATGTTTAACATTACGATGTTCTTTTCCAGGGTTCTTCAGACCCGCTCCTTTTACGTGGTATGATTATCTCAAAATAAATTACTGACAGAGCTGATTCCTTTCTGCGTAAGTCTGTCAAATTAAAAAGAAAATTAATAACTAATTAGAAACAGACTATAACATCACAGCACACATCTGAAGGGCTACTTTCTTCATTGATTTCTCACATTATTATGAATATCACCTCTGCGAGTATACTATAATTCAGTATTGTGATGACAAACACTATAGTATTGATAATATAGAATAAAACTAGTACACAACATACCCTAAGAATCATGTACCAGGACAACCAATACATTAAAACAAATTAGGATTTATTCCTCTGGTAAGTCATTCCAAGACAAAGGCAACATATGAAAATTTAGGTGCTTTTCAATATTCGTTGTGAAAATCTTCGTAACTAAATCTATCACCTAGTAATGCAAACATACCTTGACAAAATTTGAATCTAATTTTTAGTTTCTTTCTCAGGTTCGCAATATTTATTAAAACAGTGAAATATATGAATCGCTAAATGCAGAAAGGGAACATGTCCAGTTTAAGAAAGTTGTGGGAAATGATAAAAAGTACTTTACTCTATTTCGGTTGTAAGTATCAGCAGCTGTGGTGTTGGGATTATAAGATGATATAGTTTGGAATGATTATTTACAGGAATCTGCAATGTTAATGTTGCAAACATTAGGTACAGTCATACATAGAAAGTTTAGGACATGTTTCCTTTTTGCATTTAACAAAGTATAATAGTTGTTTTTATTGCTGCTGACGTACAAATAGAGTAGGTACAGGGATTATAAAGTGCTCCTTTATTACTCTAGACACTTTAATTCAAATTACATAACATTTAAGACAGTCTACAAATTTTTAAGCATACTTGGGGTCAAGGAAGTGAGCAGTGGTCTGACACCGTCACAGCATTATGTTGTGTGAAGTAGCTCTAGCTTATTGGCCAATCAAATATCTCTCCCGAAAAACAGTTGTATGTGTTTGGAATATACTGTTCACATTTCTTGAAATCATGTTTTTTCTGCTTCAAAAGGGGAAGTTTTTCAGAGAAGGCTTTTTCAGTCGGCAGCTCAAGTTCTCCACTGGTAGCATTCCTAAGTTTGAAACTATGGCTAACTAGACAGCAGTCGAATCATAAGTTGTCACATACCCTGGTTTGGTGCAACAATATTCAAAAGAAAAGTACTTGGAAACACAAAATAACTCCTTCAGCTACCTTGGGACATTATTACCGACTGACCAGTCCGAGTAACAACTTTTCTTGAACAGACATGGCCACCATGATTTCCAAGAAATAACCAAAACTTTAAACTTGTTCTTCTTTGTAGATGACTTTAGTATCAGTTCACAGCATTGCTGCACTGTGTAGATTCTATCTGCCTTACAAAGTAGTCTCTTTATAAGACCGAAGTTCCTATCACAGGGCAGAAATGAGTGGCCTCTCTGGGGAAAGTACTGTTTTATTACCTTGAATCATCCTGTTTCAGTCAAAACCATCAAAAACCTGACTACGGTATTGTTTTTGTTCTATCCAGGACAGTTATCACTGAACAAGTGAAGTTCTGAAATGCTTGGGTCTACTTCATTGTCAATGTAGTCCTTCAGGAAACTACACAATTTATCGGGTGATTTTTTTGCAATCCCTTCATGATACTCATAACATTTCATTTTGTGTGTTCTCATGTTATGTATGCCAAATGTACTAACACTTAATTGCCTGTAATAGTATATGTCTTGCACTGGAATTTGTGGTAACGAAACAGTTGCCATGTAATCGAAACATAGGCCAAGTACAGTCTCCTCTTTCTCACATCTTGCAGTTATTTCTTTTAATGCACGGCAGAATTTTTGACTTCTGCGCTTGTGTATCAATAGTTCTGCAGTAGCAACTCTTTTGGCACTGTCACAAAGAAAAGTACTCTTTAAATTTACATTTCAGCTCTTCACACATACTACAGGTATTCTTTTGGGGTCTGCCAAACCTCAGAGAAAAGTTCTGTTTAAAATAATTCCAGTAAAACTGATACTTTATCTTAGAATTAGGATACTTTACCATAAACATTTTGTACATTTCCTTGACAGATAACCTAGCGTCTAAATATTTTATTTCCTTTCCCGTGTAATGTGATAACTCTGTAGGGAAGGACGAAATGTGATCATGAATTTGACGGCATACATCTCCAGGAATAGCACCTGCACTAGATGATTTGCCACGTATATCCCTGGGTGATTTTCCCTCTTTTAAAAGCGTCAACAAACGATAAACCCTCTTAGGTGTTACACCATGAACTTGTTCAAATGCAATTTTACAAACTCGAACACTACGCAATCTACACAACACATGATACTTCACAGAGACTGATTTAGGTTTTTTTAATATCAGTATTTTCCCTAGAACGCTTCATGCTCACCTGTTCTATTTCTATAAGTCGTTGAAGGTGCAAATCTTGTTCGTCCTTTGTGCTCATTCCACTGAAGGTTTGCAAGATTTGCACAATTTCTTCGTCCGTAATGTCAACGAGACAACCATGTTGGCATCTGTGAAAAAGAGTTCAATATCTGATTAAACGTCTGTTATAAAAGACAATAAGATACAGATAAGTAAAATATTGACCGTTGAAAAATGCAACATTCTGCGCCATCTTATATTGTTAAATTATTTTGCAATGTTCATTTTTAAAACCTGGTACAACAATCTTTCTCACAGACACAGTCTGACCACATGGCCGTGGCGCACATATCGGTCTGACAGACGTCCGAAAAAAAGGGTCTCTATAAAACTCTTAAAGCGTAGAGTGCAGCTATGTAAAAATGTGTTAAGTAAAACTTTGTTTTATTGGGCTGCAAAAACAATTATTAGATGTAACAAGCATCATTTAATTATTATTTACCCAGAATATTTTATCATTCTTTTAAGGGAAAAAAATGCTAACATAGGAGAAACGACTAGGAAGGGCGCTATGACACTTGCAAGGATGGATTAGACAATAATCTTAGAGGCAAGAACAGCAAACCAAAACTATCACGTGCTTCATGATGCACTTCAAAAGAATGCAAAAGTGGCAACAGATCTTTGAGGTGACTTCAACATAACCAATATTATTAATACAATAGGTTATACATACCCACATCCTATGTATTTCTTTCTTCCAGGAACATCTTTACCCGCCCAATTTACGTGAGGCTGGCCCTTCACTTTAGCAACTCGAATGACATTTCTTTTATAAGTATCGGGATTTCGTACACCTTTTTTTATCTTATTCTCTGGTGAACTACACTTTCCACCATCACTTGAAGCGTCCATCTTGTCGCAATAATAATAAAGCTGCTTCTTCTTTGCCACAAGGAGCCAACTGTTAAAATATCAGGTATGCCATCCTTACAACACATTATTTTTGCAGAAAGGGAACACGTCCAGGAAATGCTCTTCTATGCAGAAAGGAAACATATCCCGGACATGTTCCCTTTCTGCATCAAAAGCCATATTCTTACGCTTCTTTCATACAGTTCTGCTCATGTAAAACATTCCCTTTCTGCAGAGAACGAAGCGCTTATGTTTGAAAATGCAATTTCCGGTATAAAACGATTTTCGTCAAAATGTGGACATGTTCCCTTTCTGCAATAAGCGATTCATATATATATATATATATATATATATATATATATATATATATATATATATATATATATATATATATAGACACACACACACACATACACACACACACACACACTTAGGTCCGAAACTTTAGTATTAAATTTTAGAGTTCCTCGGCTAGCAAAGTTCAGCCGGATAAGAGTAATTGACTATGCACTCATACCACTGGGTTGGAAGATTGAGACAAAAATGTTTTTACAGTCAATTAAAGTAAAGTTCAATTATAGGTGCATCTTACAATATGGAGTCCCACAAAGTCTTGAGGCTCACTAAAAGAATCTAACTATAAAAAAAATTACAGCATTAAGCCTCTTCTTAAAATGGCTATGAATTTCACTTTCGTTTTGCCTAAACACCCTCCCTGCGGTGTTCTACCATCATGTTGGCGGCAGATGCATCGATGGGATCTACCGTACGTACTTCCATCATGAGAATCAAGGGAGCAAGAGAGAATTGGATGGTGTTATGCATCAACCAGCTATGAGCCAAATAATTGTTGTAAATAACAATGTGTTTAAAAATTCGTAGCTTTGAGCAGTTCTTACGAGAAGTAGCCCTATTTTAGTCTTATAAAGGAAATATTTTGAACACGCTACAGGACCAGAATACATTAAGAAAGTCTTAAAACTGAAAACGTTTTCGTCTGTACTTCGCAACACAATCGATTGGCGCATAGCTGGTTTATGCATAACGTCGTCCAATTAACATTGCTGCACTAACTTAAAAGGCACAGCACAGGCCTAGAGGTGTCAAACCTCTATGTTCTTGGAGAAAAAGAATGAAACTTCACATAACTGTAGTGAAATCAGCTGATATCAGTAATAATTTTACATGAAAATAAATTAGCAGAATCTAAATTAAATAAGTGAGAGATTTCCTAATCATAACATACATATTAATAAATAAAATTAGTTAATTAGTATCTTGGATTGAAGCTAAAATTGCAATAAAATTCATTAATTACATTATAAATTTCAATTGAAAAAGTTCACTATCTTGAGGTGTCCATCGAGCAATAATACTAACAAAAGTTATACATACTGTAATACTATTACACAAGTAAATGAATCGTCACAAAGTTCACAACTGTGTTTCCTGAAATTATAAGAAAGACTAATTTTTATTAGAAAATTATTTACTACATACTTCACATATGAAGGAATGTTCCCATGTATGAACAGTTAAGTGCTTACAGAGTTCACTACTTGCACTAAACCACACAATTCATATACAAAGAGATGCTTTCTGCCTGTGTGAGACTTCATGTGCCAAGTTAGGATTTTCTTTTTCAATAAAAGATTACACACATACTTCACACGTGAAGGGACATTCCCTGTATGAATTTAGTTTAGTTTTTTTACATCATCTTTGTCACAAAATGATTTACTACACAGTTCACAACCAAAAGAAGACCTTATATCAATATGCCTAACAAAGTTGGATTTCTAAGAAAATTATTTCCTTACATTATTGACAACAAAATTCACATTTGAAAGAAAACTTTTCAATGTGAGTCCTGATGTGCCTAACAAGGATACTTTCATGGTAAACCTGAAAAATATTGGTTTCATGTGAGCTTACAGGTAAAGAACGGTAAAATTCAGAAATCTTTGGGATTATCAAACTATGATCAGAGATAGGGATTTGGAAAGTAGGTATCTTATGCAGAAGGCTGATGAGCATAACTACTGGTTAGTACAACAGACATTCATATTAAGATCACCTAAGACTACTTTGTCCCATTTTGGAAACTCACGTTATGTTCGTTCTATCAGCAAATGATCATGTCATTACCTCTACAACAGTACCTTAAAAACACAAAAAGATAAATAAATTCTAAATAACTATACCATAATTTTATTTATAGCTTACAAGAATATTTTTTACACATTTTTTTCACGACACACATTTCTCGTTTTACTGTTCACATTCAACAATTTCTAATTACCTAACATTTGAAGTTGTTTGAACATTTACACATCTGTATTGTGAGGACAGAATAAAACAAAACAAGTAATTCTGATAAAAACAAACCAAAATTGAATACATATGTGTGGATCTCATTTGCAGTAGTGTAAACCTGTCATAATTTTATGTAGTAAAAACATTTTGTGGAAGAAATTATTAGGTAGTTTTTATTAGGTATATGACCACAACTGTCCATTCAATGTTTATTATGGCAAATATCATTCCATAGGTATCTCTGTGTACATGTAGTGAAGTAGCGTATATTGGTTCATTCCTGAATTGTAGTACGAAATACCAAGCATAGCATTGCAAAAAAGGGCACTTTGTTGTATATTCAATATTTCCTTTCAATTTTGGTATTTGTTTCACTGTTGTAAGGAAAAGGGCATATAAAATGTTGGGTTTAAGATCCAAATCATTGTTGGCCTACCAGTGGCGGATCCAGCATTGTAATGAGGGTGGCCTATGCTTTAAAAAGTGTGTATACGTACACCCCAAGTAGGGGCGTCATTTGGGGCTACAGGGGGGGCCAACGCCCCCCTCCCTGGATTTGGATTTTATGTGTATAAATATATTTTTTGTATTTTTTAATGTAAATAATGCTAACTTAAGGACATAAAACTGAAGTTTTATTATTAAAGTATCTAAATTATACATGCTTAATTAATAAAAAAGATGCAACAAGGTCACTGTCGTCAGAAAACAAAATCTTGCCCCCCCCCCCTGGAAAAACCTGAAATGACACCCCTGACCTCAAGCCAAAAGCGTGGAGTCCAGGGGTCATCCCCCGGGAAAATATTTATTTTAGAGATTCAAAATGGTACTTTTAAGGAGTTTACACACAAATAATTTAATTACATAAGTAAGAAAATTTTAAAATAAATTATGTCTTAAAAGTATATAGTGCTAATACAAATTAAATTAGAAAAAATTAATAACAGAAAATAAATCTAAAAGGGGCGGGGGGCCCCATGGGCCTCCCCCTTAAATCTGCCCCCGTACCTAACTATTGTACGTCATTTGTATTTCATGTACACAAAGAGTCTTTCAGTCTTTAATACTTCAAATTTCATATTGAGGATTTTTATGACATATTTGTAGTTTTTTGCAGAGTTGCAATCCTGTTTAGTTTCCTGTTATTTTGGCTGAATTCTTAGTATTTAAGTTGCTAGGTTCCAGAAGAATAGCAAGTTCGGGAGCATTGTGTGGTGGCAGACGTGTATTTTTGCCATACTTGGCTCAGTACTATTTACAAGTGCGTGCCACCATCTTGTTACTGTCAGTATGTTGTGAGTCATAGTTCTGTTTTGGACAAATTATTGTGCTTTAGGACAAGGGCCTCAAGTTATGGAATACGGAGATTGAGTGAAAATTTAATAAGCGTGAGCAGCACCTGTTGCCTTAAATCTCTCTTTGAAGATTGTGTTTTGGACCAAGTGATTTTAATAAAAATTCTTGTTCCATCAGTTTAGGTGGCCTTAAGGGTGTAGGATAGCAATGCTGTCATTCTTTGTAATTTCCGCTGCATCTAAATGACTGCGAGCTTCTTAGTACCTAATGAATAAGCAGGAGGCTGTCGTTTGTTACTCCTTTCATTTGTAGGTACAAACTTTGTAAGTGGAAGAGCGTAAAAAATTAACAGCTTTCTATCCAAGCTTATTGCCTGTATAATTTCTAGAAACCACTTTTTAACTACAGCAGACTGTTGCATAAGAAACTCGTACTCTTAACAAAGTGCCAGTGATAAAATAACTCGAGAATCAACTGTACTAATATGTCGCCTACTGACCATAATTCTGATAACAACCTTGCTGTGATGTGTATAATGACAGCAGTGGGGGACAGTGAATACATAAATACATAAAAAAAAAACTTCACTTACTTGGTTCAAACCAAATTTATTATCTACTTATAAAATACAGTTACACAATAGTTTAAACAGCTCATTGCATCACTTTCTACAATGGAATTTTTATACATCCATATTTCATCTCCAATCTCAAACTTAATTTCTTAAGGGCATGGACACAAATTTCTTCGCATTTAACAACAATTATTTTTTAAAACATAAATGCAAGCCGATATCGTAAAATCGCTTTGTAAATTTTAATGACTTATCTTAACTGCATACTCTAATTTTGTCGAGTCAGAAGACTGCAAAATTGTTGCTAATTAGTTAATTAACAAAATTTCCTTTTAATTGATAAATCAGCTATACTCATCATACAGTTTGTCTCGAAAAATTACATTGCATAGTAAAACCAATTTACAAAAAAGTTACAAAGCAATTTTACGATATTGACTCTCGTATGGATTTAAAAAAATTATTCTCTCGAATGCTGAGAAACTCGGGCCCAAGCCCTTAAGAGTATACTTCACAGGACTCAATGAAAACTTATAATAGTTAGATTACGAACTGTCTATTCTCAGGAAAATATTTCCACACTATGTCATGAGTGTGTGTTTACAATTCTGGTATAGTTTGCCTGGGCAACTGTACAACCTTTCTTGACAGAAAACAACAGTAAAAATGCCACAATACTATGCAGTAACACCTTGAAAAACTCTGTGTGTGTGTGTATACATATATTTTTTTGTAGTATTGCATGGTTATGTTTTGTTTAGTATTTTGTTGTTTAGGTTAAATTCAGACATGTGTTATAATTTATATGAATTTGGTAATACTTTAACTACATAATAATATTTTCTTTTTAGTGGGATTGGTTTGGGAAAGGGAAGGTAGTAAAATGCAGTCGCGAGTTGTAAGTTGTGTAGAATGAACTAGAATTCAGTCAGGGTTTAATTGATAATGTTATGTCCAGCTGACCTTGGACGGAGCTAACCTTAGCTTTGTTGTGTGTTCTGATTTTTTCCAGTTGATTTTTGCGTCATTACAATATTTTCTACACTGTATTTTTCATTAGGCTCTAGAGAGATCCCTATATATAATTGTGTTAATATCAGACACGTAAAACTACACCATCACCACACCTGGAACGAGACGATCACTAGGCACGCGACCAGAACACTCATCCCCGGGGATAATAGAGTCTTGAAGTGTGATACTTGGGAGTATCGCTGGCGCCCTCCCTCATAACCATCAATTCAATATATAAATCAGTCACGTCTCGTACCAACGGTGTCAGCTTGTAATAAGAAACTAAAATGCCCTTGTTTTGCATAATTTTGACTAGACCCTCCACAAACTTTGTTACACATTAAAGTCTTGCAAACCTATGGCTCTCGGTGATTTAAGACCTTCAGATTTCTTAAAACCACAGACTTTTTTTTAAATACTGAAAGTATTAACATAGCCTCATTTAGCCAATATTGTCAGCTGTCAAACTCACACTACAATGTTGGTAGTTATTAATGAGAAGTACTGTAGCAGCCCATTGTAGGGAAAATACAGTGACAGTATGTAACTAGCAATGCTGGCAGCTGCATGCAACATTCCGTTATTACATAACAAATTTTTCACTGTAAAAGAGGACTTAGGCACTGCCTATTTCCAGTGAAAGAAATTCCAGTAAAAACTGATGTCTCAAACATACATCTTCTAGTCAAAAGTGCATCACTTAGGCCACTTTTAAATGTTATCGAGTCACAGTTGAATATTCCTGATGCTTACTCAGCTGATGGCAGTGCCAATATGTAACAGAAAAATTTGAAAGAAAGTTGTGTTTTTTTACACAAGTCAACCTCTGGCACCTGACTCTGAAGTATCATACTTGCAACCTTCTATGGCCTGAGTTTTTTTCTTTTTACCGATAAACACAACATGCAAATGAAATGGCCAACGATATGTGTGGATCAGTGAGTCGCAACAGACATACTGCTCTCAACTCTCCCGTGATGAAGCAGTAACTGACGCACGACACAGAGCAATTTACTATAATCACAATGCTTCAAGAAAACCACAGATAATGTTAGTACCCCACATTCATGGGCATTGATTGTACTGGTGAAAGTTTACTAAAGACAGGTTGTTGTTACACAGTGGTTCACCAAGTACAGGTTTTATTGTATATAGTACAAGGTTACTTGTGTAAACATTTCTCTAGTGAACAGGTACAGACAAAAAGTGCACATTTTGATCATTATGAAAGTCAACAACTTATCTTCCTTGGTTCAGTATTAATACCCTGTGCTAAGTGGTCCCGCATCACTTGCACATTATTAGAAGAGGCAGCAACTGCCACAGCATCATCTTACAGTCCACTAGGCTGGGAAACAGACATGTTTATGCAACAAAGGATGGTTGTGAGAGAACGAATAAAGATAGGAAGTACACCCACAGCTGCATATTCAGTCTGCGTAAACTTCTACACATCAGTCACACAACTCATGACATTACTATGACTCCATGCTTTAAAGTTTCATCAAACATTAATAGTTAGCCAAAAAAAAAAAGTTACATTGTACTCACGTCAACATTTTCAAAACTGTTAGGGATCCTATAATCATTTGGTAACATCCAAAAAAATAAAAAGGGATAAATGTTACTTCTGAAAAAAATTAATCTCCCACTAACAAATAAGAGTAAACATGGGATTAAGTTTGCAGATGAAAATATAAACTTCAAAATGAATGGAAGAAATTTTATTGCATCCAGATTATTAAAAATATATTTTTACTGTATTTCCTTTTTTTTTATTCATCATCAACACTGTATTAGATATATAGCTGAAAGCAAATAAAAGTTAACAAATTTAGTATGAACAACTTGCAAACACTGAACAAAATATTGCTTAAAAATTTGCAGTGTTCTGTCTTACACAGTAAAAAAAGTTATACGTAGCTGTTTTGTTAGAATGTTACTCTAAATTAATGTGTGCGATAAGAACATAATCATCTTATTGCATACTTTTCCATTTATAGCAGATTTCTTGTTCCACACTTTTTTTTACTGTGACTGAGAATGACAACTGTATTCAGTTATGCAAGTATACATGTTTAATTAAATGACTAACAATTTAAAAATTAGTCTAAAACTTCACCAAAAATTATAAAAGTTATAAATAATTGTAAACAGGCACAGTATGTATTTTTAGGGCTACTTTTTTGTATAAGTTTTTGTATACAATAGCAATCTGCTGCACAGTTCTCAACTAAACAGACATTCCCGTGTGTACATCCTGAAAGGAATAACAAGAATATTTTTTTGAATAAATTATTTTCTACACATTTCACATATGAATAGGTGCTCCATCCATTTATGAAAGCATATGCTCCTAATAATATATCTTTTTCCAGTACAGGATTTGGTCAATTCCTGAATAGCGAAATTTAGTGACAAGTGTATTACAGTTTTGATCTGTTGTATTTTTGGGGTTGTCATACACTGTCACTGTGGAAAGCAAAGTATGAAATTGAAGAGAGTGGATGTATTTTTGAGAATTATACAAGATGGTAAAGTAACAGATGTGAATGTTACTTACGAAGAGTGCAGTAAGGTAATGTAAAAGAAACATACTTCACATGTGAGGGACGCTCCATTGTATGAATCTGGATGTGTCTCTTGAACATATATTTTTGGTTAAATGATTTACCACAATGTTCACAACTAAAATGATGTTCCGTTGTGTGAGCTCAAACATGCCTAGCAAGGCTACATTTTTGAGGAAATTATTTACTACAGAGTTCACATTTGAAGAGACGTTCCCCTGTATGAATCTTGATGTGCCTTTGTAAAGATCCTTTGCAAATAAATGAACTACCACACAGTTGACAAGTGAAAGGACGCTCTCCTCTGTGAGATCTAATATGTGTAGCAAGGTTACCTTTATCAATAAACGTTCTGCCACACAGATCACAATTGAAAGGATGTTCCCCTGTATGATCTCTGACATGCCTAGTAAGGTTACATTTTTGAGAAAATAATTTGCCACACAATTTACATTTAAAGGGACACTTTCCAGAACGACTCCTCACGTGTCCAACAAAACCATTTTTTGTTGTAAATGATTTACTGCACACTTCACAACTGAATGACAGCTCCTTTGTTGTAGTCCTACTATCAGTAATGTACTCTTTTTCCTGTACCTTGCCGTTATCTTCTAACTGTCCCGACACACACAGAGGGTCACAATGTTGAGAACACTGACAATCAGTTGAACTCAAGGTACACACCTCACACCGAACTTCTTCTGGTTGAAACTCATGCTTCACAGCATTACCTTCTTCACTGCAACAACTCACAAAATTGGTTCTTTGCGGCTCTGTACAGGAACTAGTTCCTACTACGAGGGTACTGAAGTCCTATAAAAAGTATTTCCTTTGGTTACAACGTACCCACTTCAAATTACTACAGCAAACACATTTGTGTGATGTTATAAATCTACACGTCAGTCATATAAGAGCATTGTTCAATACAATTACCTCAGCCGTACACCTTCCACCAGTAAACGTAAATACATTCTTGCAGTGCTCTTGAGTTACAACTGGCGACAAGGGAAAGTACAAGATGGCTACATTACAATGAGGCAGTACAACAAAGAACAGTAGTACATTATAAACATAGTTCTCCGCTTCTCAGGGTCCAACTAAATGGTTCCAAAATAATACATTGAAGATCCAAAATGTATTACCTTTTAAGTTAAATTTCCTTCTTCAGTTTTGTGATAACTGCACATTTTGATACTGGCAAGTAATTCTGTAGATCACAATAAGCAAACATATTCAGTAAAACAAAGTAAAGTATCCAAGACAGAGAGAGATAGAGAACCTAGTTCACACAAAATATGCCATTTTGCACAGCAAACTGTGGTTTCAATGCTAAAAACTATGAAATTGTGGTATGCAAACATGGTGAAAAATCAGTTAATGCTTTAAATGTTTGTTAACAATAACATTTTTATTAAAACATATTAATTATTTTGAAACAAAGCCTATAATGACTTTTGTGTGACCATATAAAATGTTAAGTTCCCTTGATATTTCATAGTTTTCCCTATTTCTTGTCATGTAGCATATGTACGTGTACCTACAGTTAGTAAACAGTTGAAACATAAACATATCTCAGAAAGTGAGTGCTAGGAAATATTTTTCCAGAATTTTGTAACAAAACTTTGCACAGAGTTTCATACCATAGTGTATATTGTATCCAGAAATTTTTAAGTATTTTTGTTATTAATTAACTTGAATAATTAACATTTTCTTTCATAATTATACTATTTTAACTGTCAATTTTTGGGGCCCTTTTTTTAAAGATAGTGGCTAGATACTTGCATTACATATTGTTTGCATCAATGAAAGTTATCAAAAGTATGTCCTGTCAGTGCAGCTGTTATTGTCATAAAATGTAATGCTCTAATATTGTACATGTTGAACATGTGCTGGAAATAATGTTTACATAGGATGTTCGGAATAAATTGAGCATTACAGATTTAACCTTTAAAAAAAATCACCAGCCGTTACTGCACATAATTCAACATCAATAACAGTTATCTTACAACTTGTACAGTTGGCAGCGATCTTCTGAATGTAGTTCCATGTTTTTTCATATTTAAATACAATACCCAAAAAAAAATCTGAAATCGACATATTTGCAATTTGTATCATTAATAAACTTTTTTTTATCAAAATATGTAGTTTTCTACCGTCCGCACAATTTATTTTTCACGCGCAGACATTAAGTAACATGTCCACCGAGGTTAGACATTACCCATCGTTAGCCGTTACGTGCGGAACGATACTAATTGGCTGAAAACATAAATTTAGCAGGGCTTTAGCGAGTGCTCTCACTTTATTCCAAGCAGCCTATAAATGGCAGTAATTATTGCTAGACGTGTTTCGCCTACCAACTGACAACATATATCACACACAGTGAATTTCGCAAATTATCTAATACAGTGAACAATATTGCGTAATGAAAAATAATGTTGTAATATTATTAAAATTATCTTTCATTCAGCTACCAAGCTACCATTTGACGAGAGTTTATTTAGTTTACAGGTGATGTTTAAGTTTGTCATCTCAATGAAATTAATACTTTTCTCGCTCTCATTACTAGATCCTAACAGTACAGCTGTTATTGTCTTAAAAATGTAACTATCTTTTATTATTAATACTGAACAAGTACTTGACAGCTCTCCCACTCGGCGACTCTCTCCCATGTTCCCATGTCTTGTGTGAACCCAGGAGGATGGGGGTTGAAGAGACAACACAGTTATTTTTGCCCTCATTACAGCACGGCAAAAAAGGACCAGCATTGCACTCAGTCCGTAAAAGAAAAAATATCCAGCGTTACCTCATCTATTTTTCTCTAGCGACAGAATTGAGCTCGGCTTGACTTTGACAACTTCCACTATATTATTGATCACTCGTCACGTGGCTATTCACGTAAATAATACGAGTTGTTCTGTTGCAGTCTGAATGTGCTTCACGCGAGACAAGCAGGATGAATCACGCGCGCACGAGTTGAGGGAGGCAAATCAAGGTCAGCGGACCGGCCACTCCCCTCCCCCATCCTACACAACCAGACCGAGCGTGGCGCACTGCCACACACGTCACGGTGGGGGATTGTGGGGTACCATTTTATTTCGAAGACACCTTTTCATTGTACAAGAATAAAATTTCAATGAAAACTTTTTAAGTCGATAATTGTTCTACATAAACTTTTAGGAAAAACACAATTAAATTTTTTTTTATTTGGGGGGGGGGGGGGGGGGAGTCAAAATTAATTACTTCGGGACTAACGACATCTGCGATCTAACGACATAATTACCTGGCACCGTGCGATGTCGTTAGATCGAGGGTTTACTGTATTTAACAAAAGGTTAAGAAATAAGATACATTTTCATAACTAGGTTCTTTGAATTATTATTTTTTTTTCTTCCATTGTACTTTTATTATTTTCTTTTCAAATACAAAAATTTGTACTTTAAGTAATAAAGAGCAGACTTTAAGAATTATTACTAATATATTTGTGAATAAGCATTACTTATTTGATTATAAACACCTATTGAAAAAGGAGAACTTATTTGGGACTGTGAATACATATTATGCAGTACTTATTTAAAGTCATATTATGAAGCATTCTTTAAGCTGTCACAATATGCAATACTTATTTCTGGCACTATGAATTGAAAACTATACTTATGCATGAATATATGTAGTACCGGTTCTTGTTTCAAGTATTGCTTGTATCATTACTATGAATTTCGCATTAAGACTGCAACCTTATGACTTTACATTACAAACAAGATAAAATATTCTCACTTCTCTACCAAAGAGTATAAAGTAACATTACACTCAAATCACAGGTTTTATACTTACAGTCAGGGCAACATTGCTGAAAACAAAAACGGTAGTAACTTATATTACTATACTCTTGAAAAAAGATAACCCCACTGGTAAACAAGTAACAGTGAAAATAGGTTTAAGTTTCAAACATTAGCTTGTAGCCCTAAATTTAATAATGAACATTATGTCACGACAAACATTAAAACAGAGGCTTGCAAAAATCGTAGAATTAGTAGATAAACTCTGATATGAATTAAAGAAATGTGTTGCAGTCAACTTAAATAAAGGTATTTTTTGACAAAACTGTATTACACAAATACAAAGCAAATAAAAGCTAACAGATTTAATATACATTACTAGCAAACAGTGATCACAAATTAATAGCTGCCAAACTAACAGAGTGTTAATAAATTAACATCTTTCTTTTGTTTGTGAAAAAGCAGTAACAGACAGAGAGAGAGAAAGAGAGTGAAAGAGAGAAAGATAGAAAGGAAGAGAGAGAAAGAGACAGAAAGAGAGAGAAAGAGCCAGAAAGAGAGAGAAAGAGAGAAAGAGAGAGAAAGAGAGAGAAAGAGAGAGAGAGAAAAAGAAAGAAAGAGAGAGAGTTTGTGTGTGTGTGTGTGTGTGAGAGTGAGTGAGTGAATGTGTGTGTCTATATATATCGTCGGTGTTATGGAAAAGGGTGAATCCACTAAATGTACGATTTTGTCATTTTCGCCTTTTAACTTGAGATTATAAAGATCTATAGTTATGTAAAAACGGCCAACCTGTAATACTGTTTGTTTGAATAGGAAACGCACATGAGAAAAAGGTGAATGTAATATCAATAACAGTAAAACGGCGAATTATTTTATTTGCCTTTTTTACATAATATGTCTGTACAATTGGCTGGATAATGGCTGTGTTAAAAGGGTGAATGTTAATGTTTTACTTGTTTCTAATATGTAAATACGTACTAAATTATTTTACTTGAGTATGTAGTGTAGTGTAGTACGTGCCGCTGAGCGTGAAAGGTCTATCAAAACCCTACAAAAATTTACTGCCAATTTAATGGGCCAAATACAATGACTTAAAGGATCTATGTAGAACCAGAGTAATTCAAGCTGAGCACCAAAGGTACTATGCGATCTTCCACACGAAGGTAAGACAAAATCTCTCAAAAAGGAAGGAAACGAGCAACTCTACAAACAACAAAAAATATGGTCAACAAACTGGACAGGGCATAATGGATTGACAGAACATTATACCAAAAAAAACAGTACATAGTTTCATTGCAAAACTATTAACGTTGTGAAGTTGACCATTACCCACAGTCTTGTTGGATTGTCGAAGTGTATGCATTTTTTATGTGTTCTGGGTTTTGTTTTTCACAAGCAGGAGATACTGTCAGTGACCTAGATCTTGTTTCTAAAAGTGTTATTTACGCTAGAGTGTTTATTGTATGTAGTTTCCAACATTTTTCTCCATTGTTGCATTACAAAAGATTGTATTTCTATTGTTTAATGATTTTTGATGAACATTTCAAATGTAACTAAATAGATAATACTCTATTTTCTTTCGATGTACAATTGGCAAAACTCTGCAAACAAAAACAATAAAAATATTGTTAACAAACTGGACATGGCATAATGGATTAACAGGACGTTTATAACAAAAATTAGTACATAGTTTTATTGTAAAACTATTATTGTTGTGAAGACCACATTATACACAATATTGTTGTATTGTTCAAGTAAACGTGTTTTTTAAGTTCTATGATTTGTTTTCTTTCGAGCAGGAGTTACTGCCCTATACTTTGTTTCTGGAAGAGTTGTTTACACTAGAGTGTTTATTATAGTAGTTTTCAACATTTTTCTCCAGTGTTTCATTACAAAATCTGAAATTGTATTGTTAGTTGGTTTTCCATTAACATTTCAAGCATATATATTATTTAATACTTTATTTTCTTTAGATGTGTAATTGGCAAACATCCTTGTTGGTTCTATATTTCAGTTATGTAAAAAGGGCGAATATGTGTGAAAATGGCAAACATCCTACTTGGTTCTATATTTTAGTAATGGAAAAAGGGTGAATGAGCAGTACAGACCTAAATTAAAATTGACTAAAAATATGTACAACTGTTTTTGCATCTGTCATTCATTGTCGACCTACAAATATGTATACATAATTTAATGCAACGGTTTTCATAATTCTAAACACACAAATTATAATTTTGATGAGAGTTAGAACATTTCAAACTGCTCTCCTGAAAAATGCAGGTTTGGTTGATACACCCATTTTCCATAACACAGAAAAAAAAAAAAAAAAAAAATATATATATATATATATAAATTGTCAGTTATGCTAAATTTGCTGATGAAAAGTTACAGTAACAAATATTTTTTCCATCCTTAACAAGGAACGATAAAAGATTTGAAAATAACGCATAAAATAAAAAATAACACATTCATAAAGATACATGACATTAATTATAGGCTATCAAGTTGTGCGACAGTAGATATGAGTGAAATAAACACTAAATAAGTTATTTAACATACCTACTTTATCAGCTACAGTGTATTTTAGGTTGGTTCACATATTTTTCGCAGTGCCGAGAATGATAAAAGTATTCAGTTAAATTACAAATTATGGTAATTGCAGAACAAATATTTCTGCTTAAATTTATGACAAACATTAAAAAGTATCCGAAGGATTACTTCTTTGAATGAGTTCTTGCATGTTTACGAAAATCAGCTCTGTAACTAAATGATAAGCCACATAGTTCACAAATATAGGGACGCTCCCCTGTGTGAGTCCTTGTATGACTGAGAAGGCTAGCTTTTAGAGTAAATGATTTACTACACACTGTACAGCTGAAGGAACGTTCCCCTATATGAACATTCATGTGCTTATGAAGACCACCTTTCGCACTAAATGACTTGCCACACAGCTCGCAGCTGAAGGGACGCTCTCCTGTGTGTTTCCTTCTGTGAATGACAAGGGTAGTGTTTTCAGAAAACGATTTACTACACACTTCACATTTGAAGGAACGTTCCCGTGTATGAACATTTATATGCTTATTAAGTTCACTTTTTGTACTAAACGATTTACCACATAGTTCACATACACAGGTGCGCTCCACTCCTGTGTGAATCTTCATGTGTCTAATAAGGATACTTCTTCCAGTAAAGGATTTGTAACATACTACACATGTGAAGGGTCGTTCTCCTGTATGAATTTTGATGTGCTTTTGCAAATCACCTTTCTCACTGAATGATTTACTACACAGTTCACAACTGAAAGGACGCTCTCCTGTGTGAGACCTAACATGCCTCGCTAGGTTTCCTTTTTCATAAAATGATTTACTACACAGTTCACATTTAAAGGGACGTTCCCCTTTATGAACCTTGATGTGCTTATTTAAATAAGCTATCTCACTAAATGATTTACCACAAAGTTCACATCTAAAGGGAAACTTTCCAATGTGTATCCTGATGTGCCTAACGAGGACACTTCTTCCGGTAAATGATTTACCACATACTTCACAACTAAAAGGACGACCCTTTGTTTGAGTCCTGCTGTTTGTAACAAGCTCACCTCCCTCAGTAACTGACTTCTCACTATCAACACAAGTATACATATCACTGAGCTGGTGAGCTGACAAGGAAACATCATGTATGTTGCTGTTATCTTCTAACTGTTCTGACACACAGAGAGAGTCACAACGTTGTGAACACATACAGTTACTTGAATCCAAGGTACACACCCCACACTTAACAACTTCTTGCACAAACGCGCGCTTCACATTGTCACTTTCTACACTGCAACAGCTCACGGAATTGGTTCCTTCAAGTTCTGTACAGGAATTAGTCCTTACTACAAGGGCATTGAATTCCTGCAAAAAAATTTACACTATATTTACAATTCACACAGAATAATTGGAGCATACAAACATATTCCTACAATGTTATAAATCTACATATCAGTAACGTCAGAGTATTCTTCAATAAAATCACCAGAAGCTGACCTTCCACCAGTAAATATAAACACAAACTTGAACTTCTGAGTTACAAAGAAAACACTGGGAAGTCTGTGACAAAGGAAGGGGACTAGGTTACCAGATGGGTTATCTAATACAGTAGTATACTTCAAACACAGATAAAAGCTTCTCATGTTCTAACTAAGTAGTTCCACAAGTAAAAACTAATACATATAATCTGTATGATTCATTCCTTAATTTTGTGCAATGTCCTGCAGAGGCCAAAAAAAATTGGACGATCGTTGCAGCATGGTAAAAACTACTCCAAAAAGTGTCGTTTAAGAAAATAGCATGTACATTTTCCTTCAAGTCGGGCACACAGTGCTTTTATCCGACAAGAACTTAACGGAGTTTTGGAATAACATGTATCGAATTTACATGAAAATAAGATGACACCAAACATGCATTTTCCCTTTGGGCTAAAGACAATATAACTATTTTATATTCTTCGGTTAATGGAAGAAGAAGCCCTTGATTGTGCATGAAATGACTAGAGAAAAATTTCTGAATATATTTTAAATAAGGGATTAGTCAGAAAACAGGATCTAACAGATAAAGCATCTGAAATTTCATGAGATATGAACTTTCTGCAGAGAATCCAACCAAACTGTGAGCATCTTAACGATACCATGGTTATCTTCAGACACAAGCTTTGCATTACTAAATGAAATACAACAGAATTCGTTCTGTTGAACACTCTAAAACAGCAGATGTGTTGGATAGTAGAAGTGCAAGATTTGAACTGGTGCTCTAGGGTCAAACCATCCTATAGATCTTTTGCATGTAAAGAATGGAAGGTACATTTTGACTTACAAAAAATTGTGATAATTTTATGTTATAAAAAATATTTGGTATAGGTCGTTCGAGTTAAAGTGATCACTAAAGAACTAACCTTTAAAAAAAGGGAAAAAACTCTTACTGCATATATTTCAACATTAACAATATGGATGGCAGCAAATTGCCGAATGTAGTTCCATGTATTTTCCTATTTAAATACAACAATACTGAAATAAAATCAACTGAAATAGGCATATATCTCTTTTAAATCATTATTACAATTTCTTCATCAAACTATACAGGTTCCCAATGACTGCACAATTTATCTTACACGTGCACACATCAAGTGATGTGTACAGCGAAAAGA
Organism: Medauroidea extradentata; assembly: GCA_003012365.1. Taxonomy (NCBI): domain Eukaryota; kingdom Metazoa; phylum Arthropoda; class Insecta; order Phasmatodea; family Phasmatidae; genus Medauroidea; species Medauroidea extradentata. The sequence continues at coordinate 59,453 of PNEQ01001187.1, forward strand.
TATTAGAAATTTAGCAGGGCTTTTTTGAGTACTCAATTCATGCCGAACCGCCTACACGCATACATATTATAATGTTAATATGATCACTATTGTTTTCAAAACTTAATTTCCATGCAATTCTTGTGCCATACAAAACACCCAAGTGGCTCAAATCAAAATGTTTCTTTCTTTTTTTAATTTTATTTATTTATTTTTTTTTTTTTTTTTTACCTAACATCCAGTGCATGGGAATCAATGTTGTAGAGACTATTGCAGTACTGTGTCTCCATTCACAGAAAACTGATGTAATGATACGCTGTTATATAAATTTCTTTGAGAAACAAGTGTGCATTACTCTATGATATCAGCTGGTAATGGCTATAAACACTTTTTTTTATATATAAAATCAGGTACTGTGACTAAAATAATTTTGTGTGAATAGCAACAAACTAAATTCAAGCTAAAATAAATTAACTTGTTACAGCAAAAACTACAATTTTGTAATATTTTACTACATTTTTTACAATGAAAATTATGTTTGCTCTTCAAAATTTGCCTAAAGAAATTTAAGTCTTGAACTGTAAACTGTGCAATATTCTCAAAGTGTATCCATTGATATTCAATTACCTTAGGTCATTTTAGCTAAGGCATATTTCAAATTTAAGTATTATTAATATCAAAATTAAAAAAAAAGTTTATAAATTTTTGTGTAAGTATTATAATCAATAAATTTAATAAAACCAGGTCTCAAATTTTTAACGCAACGAGACCTGCCAAACTGAGAAATTTGAAATCACAATGACAAGAATGTGTCACGTAGTGTGTAATCAGATCACAGCATTTTAAATAGCTTTTTCTTCACTGAGCTGTCGCCTGTATTGTTATGAAAATGCAATAAACTGGTACACACTTTGTGATGAAAAAATGAATAAGTACATCAACACTGAATATTTATTTATAGATGGCACAATACATGTACATACTTCTCAACATCATGATTCAACAGAGATCACAGGCCTAACAATAGCACATAAAGATGAATAACTCATTCAACATTTCTTTTAAGGAAAAATTATGTTACAAACCAAGTATTCTGATACTAACCACAAATTATGTCATAAAATCAAATATAAAAATGCTAAAATTATGGTAATTGATAAAAAAATATTCAGAGAAAACATTTACACAATAGAGTACGTATACTTACAATGAAAGCAACAAACACTCTTAACACTGTACATATTACGACATTGGCTTCACTATATTTTTTAATCATTACAACACTTATTATGACAAACAGGTGAAGAATTGCTCTTGAAATGTGGTTCATTCTTTCAATGTTAATGGATTATCTAAATTCTGTTATTTTTTTTACAATACTGAACATTCTCTCATTCCCTACACTTCTGTGCGGCAATAAAAAAAATGACATTACCTTCGAATGTTGTAATGCACCAACTTTCTGGGCATATTTATACGTTTCATATAACTTACTTAGAATTAGCAATGAAAAAGATTTTTATCAATCAACTGAATAAGGGTAGAATGAATTTGTATGACTGTTAAGTTGTCCAACTTACCTTTGAAAATTTTTTATTATTAAAGTATTTATTATTTTTTTTATTAAATTAGTTAGTTTTATAAAATTTTTATGCAATATAAGAGTCAGTTTTAAACTTGTTATGGACATTTAGTATGGCAGGTGAGCTTTTTTTTTATGGGTTTCTAACTTAGACAGAGAAAGACATGTATGGGCAGGTGAACAATGAGGCGTTTTTTGTAGTTTTTTAGATGCAGCTATGTGACAAAAGACCTGGATTGGGTCCGAGTAGTGACGTGATCTAGCTGGTCAGACACTAGAGTTTTTTGTTTTTGTTGTTGTTGTTGTGGTGGTGGTGGTGTTGGAAAAGGCTAGAACTAACTTCGGAGGGCAATCTTGCTCAATTTTGAACAAGAATTAGAAACGATTCGTATTTGTCACACCCGGGCCAAGATGATGTGGTATTCTTTTGAATAAATTGCCGATGATAGTTCACAGCAGTTTAGTTTCACATCTATATTTCACATGATATTTAAGAGTTGTACGAGAGTATTGGAATTGAATAAACAAAGAAGAAATACATTTGTTTAAGAGTATATATTTATTTTGTAATGGACCCTCGTATCATTTACATGAATCAAAACTTCTGCTCTAAACCGAGTCTAACCGGGAGTCACCTTCAGCACTGCTAGGCTGAAATGTTCAATGTCTATTGTACTTTAATGTTCTGACAGCACAGTCCATGTTTCCAATAAATGCCCACGCAGCAACAATTCTATCCTGATTTAAAGTAAACATAATTAATGAACTCAGGAATAACGAAAACAGTGATATAACAAAAGGTTTTCAGGAACCTTAAAAAATTTTACAAAACTTTATTAAGGAAAAATTAGGTAATTTCGATAAAAATAAATTATAATTTAAGTATATTAAAAATACTCTCACTAACTGCAGTACATACTGATGTCTTTGTAAACAGTCTTAAAACAATAGGTTGAGAAAAAAGCCTGTTAAAATTCATTGAAAACTCTAGTTGCAGCAGTGACATTGATTTGAGAGAGTTCGCCAAGCGAACGACACTGTGTTACATTAGAAGAGCAGACCTAGATCCTTCCTCACGACTATTCTCCGTTCACTCTAAGTTGAGTTCTGAGGTAAACAAATAAAGTAATATCATTACACTTCACTAGCATTCAAATTGGCTCAAATTGTGCGTCGCGCCGAGGTACTATTTTCAACCGACAAAAGTGTGTACAGTAACCACAACAATGACGCGTTATTGTCCAAAAATACTTTGAAAAAATAAAACATTATATCTGATTGTGATATTTCTGACTTATTTTTACGGTGGTAATTATTACTGAACTAAACTTTTGGTATCTTCAGAGTATCGTACGTCTCTAAATACTGGGAAGTGTACCAAGAAACTCGTACGTTTAGCAGTGCATCAGTCGTTAAATAACTCGTGAACCATCTGTACGGACGTGTCGTCCGCTAACCATAATTAAAGTAATAAAGATATAGCGTAGTAGATTGTGTTTGTAACGTCTGTATATTTTAGATATTTGTTAATAAAACTCTCTCATTAAGTGACGGAGTGGTAAATTTATATGTACACGGCAGATAACAAAGATCTATTTCTTATGCAAGATCACAGTGCACAGCGGTCAGCAGCCAATGAACATGTTTCTCCTTAATTTGCTTTGTTTATCCTAAAACTCAACTAAGAGTAAACGGAGTATAGGAAGCATCATGACCTGACAGCTGGCAGGTGAACGAGCATCTAGGTACCCAGTCCCCACAGAGCAGCAGTGGACAGCAAATTAACTAACTCACAAAATGTGCTACAGTGTAACGTGCCTAACAGAATAATTTTATTACCTATAGAGTGCAGTGGTGTCCAACGTGTTTATTTTATGTCAGGTCCAAAGTATACATAAAAAATATGTAAATATATTATTATGCAGACTTTTTGAATGCAGTTCACTTAAATAATGTCACTCGTCAATGGGGGAAAAAAACTTGAGTGCAAAGTATTTTTAGCAAGCTGCAATAAGTTTGTCAAATGAGCACAACATGGTAGACTACAAGCTACAACGGCTGTCGCCATGCGTATTTAATTATTTTACTGCTGCGGTCATACAAACTTTTTAATCAGTGGTCAGAGATTTTTTTTTGATGGGAATTTTCTAAATTTTGTTTTAAAAGCAGAAGAGAGATGAGAGTTGGAAAGATAAAAGGCACAGCAGTGTTAAGTCATCACTTGTAACACGTTGATAGCACACGCAAGGTGCATGCTCCACGTGCATGCACTGTTAAGTTTTCAAAGTAATTTCGCAGAATTTTTTCCTTTCAGAGATGCAGCTTACACATCTGTAGTAAGTGCGGTACGTTACTGTTGTGTGCTGACATTTTTTATTCACTTCAATTCTGGTGAAACATGTTCGAGGATCTTTAACTCTGGGGAGGGAAAAAGGGAAAAAAAGTGGGGTGTTAAAAATATACAGTCAGATTCAACTAAAGAATGATTTAGACTAAACATTTTCGGGTCTTGAGGCATTTTGTTAATGCTACTTTTTTAGGAGTTTTAAATTTTTTTTCCGCCTAAACGAGAGCAAATATCAAAAATCTGCCTGACAATTTTGTTTAAACTTGTCTTCTCCATGTGGGCTGATTCTATCAAGGCAGTAAATACTACGCTTTTAGCTAATTATGTAATTAACAAAATTATGGTTAGTTGACTTTTAAGCAGAAACCATATCACTTCCTGTTTTCAAAAAATTACCAACCACAGCAAAAACAATTTGAAACATGACTGCCATGCCAATTTATTATACCTGCTGTCGTTTAAGCTTAAAAAAATAATTATCATAAAAACCGTAGAAACAAGATAGCCACGGCCTTAAAACAAGGTTCTATTGTAATTGCTGACAAATATTCTATTTGCTAAGTTGCAAATAGTTTTTCCCATTCATCTAGAACCTGGTCTCCTGATTCACTTACATAATTAATGTTGGAAATAATTACATAAAACATCATGGAAACTGGTACATTTCATTTTCTCTATTTAAGTGAATTATATCTACAAACAATGTCACTCATAAAGGTAAATTTAGAAGAATTAAGTCACAGGCTGATACAAAGTATTTGCAAACTAAAGAAAAAAAGTTTTTTTCCCTTCTTTCTTTCTTTCTCTCAAATGCAACAATACTTCATGTAGAACATACTATTCCAAGATCATAATCAGATGTCTCGTTCTCCTTCTCGTGATAACACAAACAGAATATTAATGTTCTTAACAGTAAGGTACTTAATTTTCCAAATGTAGAAAACATATCTTTTTAAACAATCATGGAAAATTTTCAGAGAGGCAGGTTTTTGTTATCTGTTTGATATTGTTCCACCACCTTCATCTCTACCTCCTTAGAACCTTCTGCCGCTGTCTGCATCACGTTCTTTCACTTTGCCAGCATGTTTCTGTGCCACGTTTATTGACATCCTACATCAGTTGTTTTGGAATTTGTCTAGTTTCTGACACAATTTTATGACATAGTTAAAAAGTTCTGCCTTCTGACTAAAATGACACCCGATGAGTTGATTATTTACTGTAAATTTGTTTCCATTAATATCCAACACAATAACAAACACGAAAATGCACAGAGCAGATAGCATCCATGCTGTCCATATTTAATAGCTTTCCGACTTCTTGTGCACAATGTTAAGTCCCAGCTAAACACGAGCATGACAATGTTATAAAACAATATGGAGATAGTATTTGATGAGTTTGTCGAAATGCATCACAGCGCAATGTAGAAAATCTAACATCAGATGTGCCTACTATGTATTGTGTATGAACGTATTTTAATGGATTTAAGTAAAGTTTTTCTTAAACTTCTTGCTGGTTTTGAGCAAGCCTCAAGCAATGAATTACAGAAAAAAAATTGTTTTGTTTATTGGTCTGGTTACTGGTAATTTGTTGCAAAAAAACACACATTAATTGATTACTAAACAACAGCAGTGTAACATTGTAACTACGAAACACTGTCATATGCTAGGCCAAAAATGTGTTTGCCTCTTTTATTGCTGGAATTTATCTAACTAAAAAGTTTTTTACTTTTGATATAGTCAATAATCATGTCTGTCCATTAAAGTGGAGGGCAAGGCAAGATATTTTATTGCAAAGATGTCTATGAATAATGATTCTGGGTTCAATTCGTTACAAATATGTAATCCCTTTCCTATGACTAACAGTTATTTTGTTCAACGTGATTGCACAATGCTACACCAAATAAGTCATAAAATATGGGGTAATGCTGCAGAGATTGAACAATCATCTACATTACTCATTCATACAAAATTAATAACAGTATCCGTATTATTCGCTGTGCATCAACGTAAACAGCACAAGCCAACCAGCTTAAATAAAGTAACAAATTAATACAACAGGTACTTATCATTAAAATTGGTCTAAACTCATTGTAGTAATGCAACTTCAGGGCAAATTTTTTTTTACTTCGGGAGTATGACAAAACTCTATTGTAATTTGTTAAACTATCTATAATGTTCAGTTAATAAAATTATCTACACAATATTTGTTTAATCAGAAACAAATCTAATCTTACTGATGATCTTAGTATTCAGAAGAAAAAAAAATTGTAATAAAGTTCAATTTCTGCTTCAAGATGCTCATAGTGGGTGCCCAGCAAAACCTCAGCATGAATTGAAAACAAGAAACGCAATAGGCATCTAAATGTCTACTTCTGTGTACGAGTTACCGTATATTTACAATAGTAACCTTTGTAACTAAATTACCTGCCACATACTTCAACAACTGAAAGGACATATGAAACCTGATGTCACTGAAAATGCTAGCTTTTAAAAAAATTCTTTGCAAACTCAGGTCTTTCTTATGTATGAACCTTGCTGTGCCTACGAAGATTTTTTTTATGAAAAAATGATTTATTACATAGTTCACAGGTAAAGGTATGCTGCAATGTATGAGTATTTGCATGCCTAACCAGGTTTTCTTTCAAAGAAAATGATTTACCACATAGTTCACACTTGAAGGGACGGTCTCCTGTATGAACCTTGGTGTGTCTATCAAGATCATTTTTCTTACAAAACGATTTACTACATAGTTCACATTTAAAGGGACGTTCCCCTGTGTGAATCCTTATGTGAGTAACAAGGTCACACTTCAAAGAAAATGATTTACCACACAAATCACATTTGAAGGGACGTTCCCCTATGTGAAACTTGATGTGATTACGAAGATGACTTTTGCGATTGAATGATTTATTACACAGTTCACATTTGAAGAGACGCTCCCCTGTGTGAATCCTTACGTGCCTAACAAGGTCACCTTTCAAAGAAAAAGCTTTAGTACAAAGTTCACATTCGAAGTGACGTTCCCCTATACGAGTCTTGTTACGTTTAACTAACTTATTTGCCTTAGTTAATAACATTTTACTTTGAACACAAATGTGTGTGTTACTGAGCTGGTGAGCTGACAAGGAAACATCCAGCATCTTGCTACTATCTTCTAACTGTCCTGACACACACTGAGGGTCACGATATTGCAAACACTGACAATCAGTTGAAACCACAGTACACGTATCACACTTAATATCTTCTTGTATAAACTCACACTTCACATGATCGATTTCTCCACTGAAACAGCTCACGAAATTAGTTCCTTGAGAGTTTATACAGGAATTAGTCCTTGCTACAACGTTACTGAACTCCTGGAAAAAAATTTACACAATACTGACATTGTACAAAACTATAACTGTTAAGAGCAAACAAATATATTCACACAAGATAATACATCTACAACATAACCCCGATTTTACAAGTACTGGCTTTTATGAGGCAGCAATTTAACGAGGCTATATTCAGGAACTATCAAAAAAATCATAAAAATTTTTAAAAAATAGAATTACCAAAAATTAAAGTAAAAGACTGATTAAATCATTTAAAAATACATCTGAATGCCTGCAGAGCAGCATTTCACGAACAAAAACCATATTTTAGTAATTACTATGTTTAATTTTTCTGATTTTTCTTTCTTTTGATTTGATTTTGTGTGATTTTATAAAGATTTTAAATATTTTTAATTTTTATTGTATATTAAATTAACATAATTCTAAAGGGTTGGTTAATGAATGCTCCTACAGGTTAGTTAGAGTGTATATTTGTACCTGGCTAGGTTAGACCTCATCCACTTTTTATTTTGCTTACTTTTTCTTTTTGTTTACAGGTATCACATATTTTTCTAAATTCTGACACAATTATATTATATTTTTATTTTCATTCACATTTTTGTGAGAATAATCGCAATCCCACATGGCAGTTTTGCCAAAAGCGTGAAGGCTTACGAGCTAACCAAGACAGCCTTGGTATGAGATTCAGATAACAGCTGAGTTTTGCCAATATCTAGCTGCTAGATACGAAACTGGAAGTCCAGTGAACCCTCGATAACTAGGACCTCGATGTCTCGGACTTTGGATAACTCGGACAGAATTTCAAAAAACAAAATTAATTTAAATTAAATTAATTTTGGTCAAAAATCATAAGAAAATTGTGTCAGCCTCATTTAAATCCATCACGTTTTATTTAAAAACAGTATTAAGCTTTAAAAGCAGTTGCTCATCGCTACGTAGCCTTTAATAATCCCACCGTAAAATATGTAGCAAGTTCCGTGTGGTTAAATGTTGCTAGCGAGGCGCGCGAGTAGAGATGCAACTCAGCAAGCGCGTGAGTGGAGATGCAACTCAGCAGGCAGACCTCCCTTCTTTATCTTTCCTCCCTCTTCACCGCGCGAGCCACACAAGTACGTGCGTCATAAATAAACACTACAGTATAATGCTGATGAATTGGACGGTAACTACAGGTCATAATAGCACCTGAATGGAAATTAATTTTGTTCTGGTATGTGCGATAAATTCAAGATTGCAAAACGATTTGTTCCGGACATAATAAAAAAAATTAAAAGCCATTGGTTTGCATTGCAATTTAGGCAAGGTGGTGAGAGGGTTTTATGGCCCTTTAATGACGTCTTACAAGCCGATCAGGGTGAAGTGAGGTGAAAGAACAACACAACATCCATGCCCAAGCAAGGATTCGAACCCAGGGCCTCTCGCACCGTAAACTGGCGCCTTACCCACTACGCTAGAGGCCGGCGCGATATATCGAAAAATTAAAACATGGCTTAATAAATTATAAAACAGGGGAGGGGGCAGAAAGAGGCTTTTGCCCCGGGTCGCACATTCTAGAGGGCCTCGCTTTTGAAAAAGTTAAATGGTTAAAATGAATGGGCTTTTATTGAGTACCCTTTAATGTTGATGGTATCTGCGAAATTTATTTTAAAGTGTAAAGTGTGTGTAAAGATGTCACTGATCTATAACGACGCAGCCAAGGTAAGAAGGTATGGAGGGAGGCCTACAAGCGCACATTATCACTTCAACCACGGCCGTGACTTCAAGTAAACAAAAAAAAAGGAGGAAAGGTAGACTGAGATTTACGTTGCTCCTGGCCTCGTATTCTAACAAAGAAGCCCTGGAAAAAAACAATTTCTCGTAGGAAACTAGCAGCTGGCTGCAGACACTGTGACATGCTTATGTAGAGCAATTTTTCATGTAAACATCTCGTGAGTTGTGTGTGGTCACGTGCGGTGTTTGTATTACTGTTGAGACTGTACCGGTTGACCTTGACTACTTCCGCTCGTGCTCTACCACCCTAACTTATCTCACACACACACACACGCACACACAGACTGTCGTCAGCCAGACGGGAGAAGGGCGTGAGAACTTTTATGTGGTCGAAGGGTGCCTTGGTGCCAGCTTCTAGTACAGATAAAAAAGATCAGCCAGAAGAAGCATAAACAATAAATAAAAAAGAATCTGCCGGCCCAGGTTGTTTGACATTCTTTCTTTTATAGTTCTCCCGTTACAGCGATAATTTCCCCA